>JAQGBS010003991.1:0-10820 GCA_034698545.1 Acrobeloides obliquus
TTGATTATTACAACGAAAACATGTACACGAATTCATATTTTCAAATGCATTTATCTCGATGGGGAAAACGATTCAGAAGATGCCGTAAAAACAAAAAATGTTCAATTTTTCATGATCTTTCCGAATATATCATTTTTATATGATTGTGGTCTTTTAATTATTCCCGGCGTCTTGGTCCACTCCTCCGGACTTTTTCCTGCGGAAACGGACTTTACTAGGCAAAATCTTTTGGCCTCATGCGGGATTTGAACCAGGGGCCTGAGACAATCCCAGTACCATCGAACCATGGGACCCTTGGAGTAACCGCTCCAAATTCTACTCAACGCCGTCTCAACGAATTTTTAGCTTGTTTTTTACTATTGAACATTTTCACGAAAATGCATCATTCAGTTTTCTTGCTAATTTTTTAATTAATTTTTAATGCTTCTTCTCTAAATGTTTACTTCATAAACAAACACCCACTCTTCATCAAATGGTATTTTTTGAAAATCAAAAATTCATATGACATGTTTTTTTAACAAACTTCAGGAATTTTTCCATCTTCCGGGTGTAGGTGGTTGGGAAAACATGTGCAGTACTTATTTGCTTCTAAAATTTACGCTCGAATCGAATCTTATTATTATTGGCTTCATTCAATATAAATGTGCTAAATGCTCTAACGCCGATTACTTTCTCGTTTTATACGGATTCGAATGAGAGGGATTCGATGAAAAACCTAGGCACACGACAATTTTGGAATGAAAAAAAAGAAACTTAGAGCGGAGCGCCTGGTTTTTCCTATTTTTATTTGATTACTTCTCTAATAGCATTTTGCTATAAATGTTTTCGAGAATAGTGCTAATACAGGAAACGTATCGGCTAAAAGCAATTAAGTGATGTTTATAGCCGTTTTTAGTCAATTGTTATTTATGTACAGGGTGGTGCGAAAAAAACCTTTTTTGCGATTTTTTCAAAAATTTTCAATTTTTTAAATTTTCACCAAAATAATCAGGCATGTAGCCAGGATTTCCTGACGGGGGCAATGGCCCAAAGTCCAAAATCCACAGCTTTTTTAAAATTTTGATCAAAATCGACAGGTGGTTTTGGACAAAAATATAAGGGGGTACCATACATGAACAAGGAGCGGGGACAAGCTACCTCGAGGCTATATGGTGTCGACCAAAAAAAGGTCGTCACCTATTTATATTATTTAAGAAAATGTTAGTAGCTTTATGTTTTCGGTTATATCCCGAGGCTATATAGCCTTGAGACTTGGAATTAAAGTCCGTTTTTAGTCGTTAAAAGTCTCAACTCAGCTTCGCCACTCCGAGGCTATATGAATCTTTAACTTTTGGCTCGATGCTAGCTACATGGGGGGGGGGGGGACAGAAGAAAAGTTGAAAGTTTAAAAAAAAATTGCAATCTGGTTTTTTTGCGTTACCCTGTGTACTTTGAGTGAGATTTTGCAGAAAAATTTGAATCAAAATGATATAAAAATACAAAAATGTTATAAGCCTAAAAAACGTCATTTTGCATATTTACAGGGTGGGCCAAAAAAAGTGGATTTTGTAATTTTTAGGACCGAAAATTTATTTTTCTAGGGGTAATTTTATGTTTCTAATAATTTTATGCGGGGAATCGATTGCGCGAATTCCCGAATCCTGAAAATGCTTCCCTGGACCTGACTCAGAGAAAAAATTGGGTTTTTGAAAATGCGAAAAACGACAATTTTCGCTTCAAAAACCCAATTTTTCCCTGAATCAGAGTCAGGAAAACATTTTCAGGGTTCGGGAATGCGCGCAGTCGATTCCCCGCATAAGATTACCCATAAGGTCATTTTTAGAACAATACATTTTCGGGTTTCAAAAATTCACTTTTTTGGCCCATCCTGCAAAAAATGTTCAACGTTTAATGCTCATCTCAGTAAGTGCTCAGGAAGTGCACTTTATAGGTTTAAAGGAAATTGAATTTTCAATTCAATGCAAAAAAGATATTTTGGGAAAAATTGTTGCATTCAAAAGTTCAAACGAGGAAGTTGTTACTCTGTTATTTTAAGATATCCACCCACAAATTTTATGGCTTCCTTCAGGGATTTTTGATGTTTATTTGTAGGATTGATGGAAGATAATATTGTCATTATTTTTTTGGCATTTTATTTTATTAATAGATCAGTGGCGTAGCCAAAAATTTTTTAAGGGGGGGGGGTACCGGTACCCCTGGTAACTCCCCCCGTGGCTACTCCACTGTAATAGATATAAAAGCCTAGTAATGCTTAATTCCCTTCTTAGTGTTGGGAAAACACACCTCCTTGGGGGGAGGGGGCAATTTTCCCTATCTACGCCCTTGCCCCCCCCCTCCCCGCCCTCTTGCAGTAGTGCCTCCACTGCCTTTGGGGGTTCTCTGATTAGCCACTCAATACAAATTTAAATGCATTATTACTTTTTTTTTTCTTTCATTTCATTTAATCTTTATTATGTGCCCAATTTTTGTGCTTCCCACATTTAAAAATCCCATTTTCTGAGAAGTGAATAAATTTTTCACATGAACCCGCGAGAGAAAGACTTTACCCAACGGCTAGCTTGTGGAAAAACGGCCCATCGTCGTCATCCACCTTCTCCGATTGCATGCACATTCCATTAAGCGAACAGGTGTTTGATGCAAAAAAAATAACTTAGTTATTTGCTCGAATATTGATCATGATTTTTATGACGTAGTTGTTCAATTTTTTAGTGTAAAAAATGTCTCCTCATAAATTTGATGGTTGAAAGGTGAAAAGTTTTTTGGGAAGGGTATTTGTAAATATTGTTGAGAATTTGAGATGAAAAATTTGCGCAGGAGCAAGTGGCGCAAAATTCATCTTGAACTGCGTGGGTTCTATCTCAGGAGCATTTGAAGCTGTGAAAAATTTTTTGAAGCAGTGAAAAAATTTAAAATTGTTGAGAATTTTCGAAACCGTGAAAAAATTTCAAAAAATTCCAAATTTCCTTTTTTGGCCAATTTGTACCTTTTATGTGTTACTATATTTTCTGTCAAAATCCGGGTTTGTCTCTCGTGCTTGTGTACCTATTTTTATAAAATTTTTGATAATTTTTATGTGCATTAAACTTTTGTATCCTCCCAAAAAATTTTTTCGTAAATACATAAAAATTTTATGAGCTCAATTTATTTTCTTGTATTTACCCGTGAAGAAAAAACATTTTTGACACGCGATCCTTTTATGTAATTTTCATCTAAAAAAGTCAATTGTAGTTCTATTCAAATTTGTATACATATTACTACGTAAAATGGCCGAAAAAATATCCGATAAATATAAAGTGCCTTCCGGTTTACGACCCTTGTTGGAAGCGTTCGCTCGGGAAACCATCCGAGCTCAGCCGGAAGATCTGATTGAATTTGGTCAATTGTTTTTCGACACTCTACAACAGCATCTAAGGCGTAAGTCGTTGTTGACAAAAACTAGTACGGCGCACAAAAACAGGCATGCGCCTGAAATCCAAAACGATGTATGCCTATAAACTATAAGTTAGCGCGTTAAACTTCGGCCATATGGAAAGGATATGAAAAGTTTCCTTTCATTCAGATCATGCGCCGTTTTTATTGCCATGACCCATACTAAAAAACCCCACCAAACTTTTTCCCTTAGGGGTATTGCATCCATTGAGCATTCCTTGTAAGAAAATTTTTTATAACACTACCATTTTTATATGAACATTTTTTTGATGATTATTTATTTTTAGATAACCCGAACGTCGATGTTATTCAAGATCCTTTGTGTTATGATATGTTCCGGACGGAACTGCAGCATAAGGTATATAAAAATTTTGAAAATTTATTTTTGTAAAAATTTTAGCATAAGGTACAAAATTCTCGTCCATCAACACCAGAAGATCTAGCTGCAACAAAAATTCAGGCGGCGTTCAGGGGTCATATGGTAATTTTTTAATCAATTTTCAAAAAAATGACCACAAGATGAGTAAAAAAACCGTACTTTTGCGTTTTTTATGCGAAAAAATTTCAAAAATTACCTATATGGGGTATTTTCATGCGAGAATATAGGTAATTCCTCTAATTGTTATGTTTAAGAGACGACACGGCGGAGCAAAATCGAAAAAATTGACGAATTAAACTTTTGATTATATTCGCCTGACTTGCAATAAATTCCAATTATTGAAACGAAAATTTAAAAATTTTTGAATTTTTGCCGAAACAGTTGAATTTTTGCTAAAACTTTGGAGGCAAATTCCGGTCGTCAGGAATTTTCGTTTTCGCTAATTTTTTTTGTAAAAAATTTCTCAAGAGCGATGCATTAAGTTGTTAAACAAGTCTTGAGAAATTTTTTACAAAAAAATTAGCGAAAACGACAATTTCTGACGACCATAATTTGTCTCCAAAGTTTAAAAAAACATTTAACGGTTTTGGCAAAAATTCAAAAATTTTTAAATTTTCGTTTCAATAATTGAAATTATTGCAAGTCAGGCGAGTATAATCAAAACTTTTAATTCGTCAATTTTTTTCGATTTTGCTCCGCCGTGTCGTCTCTTAAAACACAACAATTAGAGGAATTACAGTTTAAAATCAATATAAGATCAAATTGGATAAAATGATTTCATTTTGAACAAAAAGAACCGGTTTTCTTCCAAATCTACTTTCTTTGATTTTTAAAACTTTACCATTTTATTTATGTTCTGTGCGCAAGTTATGTCATTTTTTGCAAATATTGCGTTATTCAGAAAGTATCTCACATATCTTTTACGGTTGGTATTTTTTTGCGCAAAAAAATATTTTTTTTGATCACAAGGCCTAATCTTAAGCCTAGGGCTAGGCCTAGGCCTAAGCCTAAGGCCTAAGCCTAGGCCTAAGCTTAAGCTTAAGCCTAAGTCCTAAGCCTAAGCCTAGGCTTAAGTTTAGGCCTAAGCTTAGGCCTTGTGCGCAAAAAAAAATATTTTCCTTTTTCTACTAAATCTTCATCCAAAAATCCGTTTTCAAAAAAAATATTTTTTCAGTATTAAGCAAAAGTGTATGCTGAATACGATGAAATCAGTCTTTTTGAGGATAAGCCAGGTTTTAATGTCAATATCCAGGCTTTTTCAAAAAATTGGGCTTTCAAAGATTTGACCTTTTTAAAAAATTCGGTCTCTAATTCTAATCACGCTATTGAAGAAGAGACAATATGCAAAAAATATATAGAGGATATTGCACATATATCTGCATTTTTTTATTTTTTGTAAATTTAGGTCAGGAAGCATCCGGAAAAATTCGGCCTTGATTCAGTTGACATCACTCGACGTGCTTCAAACGATCAACTTATTCGAATGGATAACAAAAAGGATCAAAAGTAAAAAAAATTTTCGTATCAACTTTTCTAATAAGAAAAATTTATTTCTTGAAGAGAGAAAAATTTTTGAATGCGATTTTGCAAAATTTGAATTTGTCGAAAAAATTGCTTTTTATTAAAAATTAGATTTTTCTAGGAAAATTGATTTTTGTTCAAAATTCAATTTTTGAGCAAAAATTGAGTTTTTCGAGAAAAATTTATTTTTGTCCAAATTTTGTATTTTGGCGCAAAAATAGAATTTTTCCATAGAAAAAATATTTTTGCCCAAATTTTGATTTTTGAGCAAAAATTGAATTAAAAAAAAATATTTTTTCCAATTTTTGTATCTTACTCTACTCCCTCCCCCTCCCGATCACCTGGTCAGGGGGTCCAGAAATCGTGTACCGTCACTTCGTCGAAAACATCACTTCGTCGACTGCGTCACTTAGTCGAAACGTCACTTGGTCGACACGTCACTTAGTCGACCCGTCACTTAGTCGAAACGTCACTTAGTCGACCTCGTCACTTGGTCGACCCATGTACCGTCTCCTGTTCAAAATTATTCTTTTTCTTACCTTTTATAATCAAAAACCAGTTGTGTCTTTATTGCTCATACATTTAAAAAATATTTTTTTTAAAAATATTCAAAGGATTAAGCTGTCGGCCACGTTTCCTAAGAATTGAATGTACTGGCCCCGTGCATAAGCCCTCAGAATTCTTTTCTTACTTTCTTCTGCGTTGATCCAAACTTTTCTCGGCTTATGGATTTCTTTTCCGGCACTAGGTCTCGTGACAATCTGAGCGTAGTAGATCTTGTGTTCCCTTGTTAGTCAACCAAGTGATGAGTCGACTAATTAAAGTATCGACGAAGTGAGAAGTCGACTAAGTGTCGCAGTCGTCGATATGACGTTTTCGACGAAGTGACGGTACATGGGTCGACCAAGTGACGTGGTCGACCAAGTGACGTGATCGACCAAGTGACGTTTCGACTAAGTGACGCAGTCGACGAAGTGACGTTTTCGACGAAGTGACGTGAAACCCCAGAAATAGACCCTTCCCCTGTTGTAAAAGATTCAACTTTGCCCCTAGTAAAATAGAGAGCGAGATATGAGTTTTTCTTATCAGTAGGCTTGATTCAGGCACCCTGCAACTGACCAATCATTAAATCTTTTTTACTCAAAAATTTTAGACGTCATTCGGTAGGAGGGTACAATCTCGAACAAATAGACACACCAGAAGATCGAGCTGCCACAAAAATCCAAGCTGAGATCCGAGGATATTTGACGAGAAAGCAGGTCGAAAAAAAGAAGCAAGAATCTGCTGATGCTGCCACCAAAATTCAGGCTCATATCCGGTAAAATTGATTTTTTTAAATATTGAACGAAAAATTTTGGGAGCTACTACACAATAGGGTGAGGGGGGGGGGCACGTGAAAAAATTTTCAAAAATTTTTTTTGGGAATAACCCCTCCAAAGGTAAAACATGCGGATAATCCAAATTTGATATTTTCGAAGCTAAAAACGCTTTCCTGATTCAGGGAAGGTCTGGGTATTAAAGCGAAAAGTTGTAAAATCAGGTGAGAGACTTTTGCGCACCGACAGTTGCGCACCGACAATTACGCTCCGAAAATTGCGCTCCAACAATTGCGCATCGACAGTTGCGCTTCGATATTTGCGCACCGGACATTTGCACATTGGACATTTGCACACCGACAATTGTGCATCGATAGTTGCGCTTCGACATTTACGCACCGACAATTGTGCTTCGACATTCCGGGCCTTTCAACCTATATAAAAGGCCAATTTTAAGGGCGCAAATGTCCGGTGCGCAAATATCGAAGCGCAAATGTCGGAGCGCAAAAGTCTGGTGCGCAAATGTCGGTTCGTAAAAGTCTCTCACCCCAAAAATCGCATTTTGGCCGCCTATTGTGTAGTAGCTCCAAACTTTGTAAACATCTCTTGAATTTTTTACTAAAGAATGTAACAAATTCTTTTAGTGGCTATCTAACCCGCAAACATCTAGAAGAAGAAGGAATCATCAGCCCATCCCGTTCACGCAGCAGCCTTAATAAGTCCGATGATGCTCTTGCTACGGCTGTCCATTGATAAATTTTTTTCGACGATTTTTTTCAACAATATATGATAATTTCCTTCTTCTTGGTTCTGAATCACTTAAAAAAATTGGTGAAAATTTTTCATATTATGAAATTTTTAACTTCATCCTTTCAGATAATCTTTTTTCCATGTATGTTTGAACATTTTGTGCGGTTTATCAATTTTTTTATTGTATTTATGCCAAATTTATTACTATGAATAAAGCATAATGAAATTCTCAAATCTTATTTCATCTACAACTTATTTTTAATACATGTAAAGGGGGATCCAGGTAATAGGCCATCCTCCAATAAAAAATTTTTTCTCGATATGAGGTCATCCAGATATTACGTAATCAAAATTTCGGGTTTTTTGACCCCCCTCCCCCCTGTAATCAAACCGTAATCATTTGGCTACCCCCCCCCCCATGATTACGTAATCAATGGCAAAAATTTTTAAATAAAAATCAAAGCCTTATAGACAATTTTTATAACAAAAATATGATATATACGACAAATGTTATTTGGTTTTATTAATCATTGGCAATTTCAAACAATGCATTGTAATCAGTGGCGTAACCAGACTTCAAGAATGGATGGGGAACTTTTTCAAAAAATTTTTGGAGCTAGTGGCAAATGACTACCCAAGTGAGCATGTACAAAATTTGACCTTGCAAAATATTTCTCAAACCAAATCGCCGTTATGGCAGATGCATCTTTGGAGGTACCGAGCGTGGGTCCAACCTCTCCTTCATGGTATTAGTGAAGCGTCGTCGTGCCGCAGACTTACTTCCACCAATAGTGAGACACGTACGTCCCGGAACAACAATTTACTCCGACGAATGGCGGTCGTATAGAGGAATTATTAGACTCCCAGGATGGCTAATGCACCGACGAGTTCATCATAATCGGCATTTTGTGGACCCCAGAATGCGTTTTCACACGCAAAACATCGAAAGAAAATGGGGAGAATTTAAGTCGAATGTCCGACAAAAGAAAGGTATTCACGATAAGCAGCTAAAGAGCCACATAACCGAATTCCTTTGGCGAGAAAGGTTTGGTGAGACCAAGGAAGTATTCTATAATTTTTGGGCACATGTATCTGAACTTTATCCATGCACCCTTTAAATGTTGTCTTTATTGATTTCTTTGTTGAATTTATGGATTGTAGCTAAGGGTAAAATGTGGAAAAATACAAAATTAAGCCAGAGAAATCGGGAGGATTTGATTTGAAAAATATTTTGCGAGGTCAAATTTTGTTCATTTTACTTGGGTAGCCATTTGCCACTAGCTCCAAAATTGAAAACATTGAGTCAATGCAATACCCAGCGCCGCAGGCGAATTTTTTGTTGAAAAATACTTGTTTATATGCTGAAAATGATCAGAAACTGACTAATTTTTGGTTAAAAAATGTCAAATTTGGGGATTTTTTGTTGACAAATGGAAAAAATTGGACAATTTTGGACAAAAAATTTTATACATTATGATTACGTAATCATTGACCTGATTCCCCCCCCCCCCTCTCCCCGTAATTAATCGTAATCATTTGGCTACCCCTCCTCCCCATACCTGATTACGTAATATCTGGATGGCCCCTATGACCTACATAGGGGTAATTTGATGCGAGGAATCGATCGTGAGCACTCCCGAAGCGCGAAAACGTCTCCTTTACGTTGTTTTCGTGAAAATATCGATTTGAGGGGGTGGGTTCCAAATTTATGACAATCTCGCGAAGTCTAGCGAACAAAAATTATTGGAAAATCGACATTTTCACGAAAACAGATGAAGGAGGCATCTTCGGGAGTGCGTGCAATCGATTCCTCGCATCAAATTACTCCTGCATGTTACCCATAGACGGATCAATTTTAGAAAATAAATTCCATGTCCCAAATTCATGTAAAAATTACAAAAATTTGCTTCTTTTTTTAGTATACGCTCATTTGCATTTTTCTTTCAACTTTGCTCAGCTTGACTGTGACTATTTTAATATCGACAACAGGTTGTACAAAATTTTTAAATACTGATTTACTTGCTCGACCATGGCATTGTTTATTTCATTTTTTATTTGGCTGTAACTAAAACCTAATGCATAAAAATTGGTTCATGTTACAGGGTGGCTAAAAAAAGTGGATTTTTGCGATTTTTCAACCAAATTTTCACCAAAATATTTTTTAAAGTAACCCTATGAGGATTTTCTATGGGAGGAATCGATTGTGCTCATTGAAAAATCTTGAAAACGCTTCCCTGCTCCCAAGTTAACCCAAAAAACCATTAAAAGTGCAAAAATCCGATTTTTGGGGGCAGATTTGGGGCCAGGGAAGCGTTTTCAAGATTTTTCAATGCACTCAATCGATTCCTCGTATAGAAAAACCCCCACAGGGTTATTTTAGAAAAAATTTCGAAAATTTAGACGAAACATCGCAAAAATCCACTTTTTTAGCGACCCTGTATACAGGGCATAAGTCGGCAAGGGGGGAGGGAAGCTTCCCTCTGACTCACTCGCTCATGGACCTAAAATTTAGGGGGGAGACCACGTTATGGCCCAACATTTAGAATCCGAAATTTAGAATCCCAAAATTTAGCTTTAGGCTTAGCCGAAATTTAAAAACCCAAAACTAGGCTTAGGCCTTAGGCTTAGCCTAAGGCTAGGCCTCATGCTAAGCCTAATTTTGGGTTTCTAAATTTCGAACTTTCTGGGTTAGAATTACCACCTCATCGGAGATCCTCTCCCCCCTGACCCACTCACTCATGGACCCAAAATTGAGGGTGGACCACCTCATTGGGGGTCCCCTCCCTCATCCCACCTTGCCGACCTATGATACAGGATGTATAAAAAAGCTAGAATTTGGGCGATTTTTTCATGCTTTTTTGACCTTATCCCGCCTCGGGACGGGATTGAGTCTGGAAAGGGATCCGGGACGGAATTGAGTTTCCCTCAAAAATTTCGGGACGGGATGCCAAAAATCCCGGGATTTTCGGAACGGGATGGGATCGATCACTAGTCATTTTTAAAGTTTTTGAAAAAAAATTTTGGATAAAAAAACATGAAAAAATCTCCAAAATTCCTCTTTTTTTCGATACACCCTGTAATAAATCAAAATTTCTCCTCTTAAATTAGGGTAAAAAATTGGATTTCCGATTTGTAGTTAGCTAATGGTGAATACGAAATGACATTTATTCTAGTTCTCGTCAAGTTATATAGCTATTCGTTTGAATTTCATTTTAAAAAACTTTTTAAATCTAATTTTTGAGAACTTTACTTTTTATATCTAACATTTTGGGTAGCTTCACGATTATGGGGCTATCCTTAAATTAAAATTTTCTACCCTGCCGTAAGTTGGACCCCTCTTTAAAGGGAGGTGACTTTTACCACTTATTCTCGGTGAAAAATTTTTTTGTTGAAAAAACATGTTTCTAGGGGTAATTTTATGCGAG
>JAQGBS010003992.1:0-10820 GCA_034698545.1 Acrobeloides obliquus
TTTGCGTAAAAAATTATTTTCTCCGATCAAAAATGCAAAATAAGTTTAAATTTTTGTATATTGAAACGAAAACCCTGATAAATTTAAACTTATTTTGCACTTTTGGAGATGAAAGAAGTGAGGGATGGAACGGGGGAGGAAGAGAGGATGAGATAAAAGCTATGTAAGTATTGTATATTTTTGTTGGTGGTGTATGTGTGTTGTTTAGGTGCTATATATGTATGTGAGGATGGAAGTTAGAATGTTGAACTTAGAATGTAAAACAGTAGGGTCCGAGTCCGCGCCGATAGGAGCGGGATTTGGGATAGAAGAAAATAGATTTACGGAAAAACTTTGACGCATAAATTTGTCTCTAGTATGTACACCCTTTCTGAGGGCAAAAAATTCAATTACTTTTACTTACGCATTTCCTAACAATCTTAATATTTTACACAAGTCTTAGATTAGACTAATATGAATTGATCTTTGTTGCTAGATTTTGAACAAGTTGTTGATAATCGTTCACGTTATTTAAAATTATAAATTTCTACCTTTGAATATAAAAATGTTTTTTACGGCTTGTCATTGTTGCGATCAAATTATATCGAACATTTCTGCTTGTACTTACCTATTACTGCAATATAATTCATGGGATATGACTAGATTTATAGAGATAATAACGATGACTATGTTTGGGGTATAAACATTTATTTTAATAAACTGGAAACCGAGAGTCTACAGTGCTCAGGGTCGGCTTCGATTCAGAGTGGCGTTTCCGAATGTGCTCCATGTGGAGGCTTCCGAACAACGCTCCTCCAACATCGAACTTGTAAGACGGAAGTACGCATCGCTAATTATAGCGAAATGTGTCAGCGAATTCTATGCGAATTTTGGAGGATCGGTAATTACCGTTCATATTTCAAATGCGATCAGATTGGCAATTACTGATCTCATACACGGCGCACAAAAATAAGCAAAAATTTACTTTTTACATGCGCGTAAATCTTCAAAGAGCAACATGAGTTCAGGTTTGTGTTGGACACAATAGAAATTTTGGAATTTCATGACTCATAAATTCAGGGCCACATCCAGAGGGGGAGATAAAGAGAGTAATTGCTCCCTAAAATTTTCAAAAGTTGAAAAAAATCATAAGGGTCCCCCTTATAATTTCCGCTTAAAAATGAGTATTTTTCAGCAAAAAATTTTTGTGCCTTTCGGCGAAAAAAGAGGGGATTAAATTGATTTTTGAAATTTACATCTAAAATCAGCATTATTCGCTCGTTTTCGATGAAATTTTTTTCAGTAGTAAACAAGAATGTATGACGAATACGATCCAATCAGTCTTTTTGAGCGTAACTCATGTTTTCGTGTCAATACTCAAACTTTTTGAGAGCCCACTTTAAAAATTGGGCTCTCAAAGATGTATTCTTATTTTAAACTATTGATATTTGGTCGATTTTTGACGAAATTTTTGATCCTCCTAGGGGTCTTCTATGCACTGAACACGAATCCGCCGTTATTTTTTGTCCTAGACCTCACGAATATGGTCAAAAAATGGCTTACAATGAGGTACTCCATACGAGGTAAAAACCCCATTTTTGGGGTTTTAACATCGTATGGGGTATTTTCCCGTGGTCAAAATCAAACAATTTCTTCGGATTCGAGTTCCCCATGCAAAAAAAACCCCCCCCCCCAAAACAAAAAATCAGCCAAATTGGAAAACTTTTTTGAAAATTCAATTTTTTTACCCCTTGGTCCCTCGGGGTAAAAATTTCGATTTCAAAAGTTAGTCCGAACAAAAACACATTACACTTTATATAAGAAGATTTAAATTTTTTATAAAAGCCACTTTATAGTGTTGTGTCGTTGGTATATTATGTTCATTCTTTATAATTACGTTAATATTGTACGAAAAATTGTTACGAACCTCCTACGGATTGTTATGCTTATCTCAATCAATTGCTGATGCACTCTTATTTTTGACTACGATTATTGTAGAAATATCTTATCGATTAACTTTCGGGTATGAGCTTAAATTACGGGGTGGCCGGAAAAAAAGTTGTCCCTCGTTAATTTTCAATAGGATTTTCTAGCGGTATCCCATTTCATCCAATGGGCAGTTTATCCATCTGGAACACTTCATTCAATGGACACTGCGCCCAATGAGACACATTCGTACAATGGGAACACTTCATTCAAAAAACTAAGTGTCCATTGGATGAAGTATTGCCGATTTTTTTCATGACAGAAAATTTCTCATAAAAAGTTGATGTTCTACAAAGTAGTTTCTGAGATCACGATGAACAACTTTCTAGAACATCGCTTTTTGTGAACAATTTGCTGTTATAAAGAAAATCCTTATGTAAATTATTAAAACTTTTTTCTACCACCCTGTATATTAAAAAATAAGCTTTTTAGGGTAAATCATGAGCAGATATTTTTCCTACAATGGATGTATAGTTTGGCAGACAATTTTGCATATTTGTGTCATCCAGATTTTATAACTCATATGCCAAGAAGTTATTTTTGTCCAAAACAATTTACAGGATTTCTTAAGTTTACTACGATATCATTTATTATGATAATACGATTACTTAAAGCTTTCAACCGTTTTACGGCTATATACTTTCCTGTACACTATCAAACAAAATTTACTAAAAAGAATACTTTATATCTAATTTTAATTTTTGCACTCCTATTTATAGTCATCCATTCACCAATTTTATTAAGTAAAATATTATTTGCCACGCACGCTTTGCCTCTCGCTAAACTACAGAGTGAAAAAACAGGAACAGGATGATTAAAAAACCGGAAACGAGTTTTTCAAATTTTTGGAATTTTACTAATTTTTACCAAAATAACAACAAGGGGTTTTTATGCGATAAATCAATTGCGCGCATAGCCTAATCTTGAAAACACTTCCTCAAACCTGAAATTTTGAAAAATCGTTCAAAAACATCGCAATATGAAGGCTGAACCGAAAAATTCGTTTGGTTTCTGTTTCGGACTACCAAAAAATTTTTGATTCCGGCCCCACCCCATCCAAAATTTTTTTGTAGTTCCGGTTCCAAAATTATGCAAGAAATAAATTTCATCATTACCGACGAATAAAAACGCTTTCTGACACTGAATTAAAAAAGCATTCCTGAATCAGAGTCAATGTAGCATTTTATTGTAAGGCAATAAGGAAAATCGTCACGATAACTTTCGCCACTTTCGTGTCAATAAACATATTTAATTTCAGACTAATTGAGTTGCCTAATTTTCAATAAATATGTATATTGACACGAACGTGACGAAAGTTATAGTTTTTGGCAACGTGGCGAAAGTTGTCGTGGCGAACATGAAACGTGGCGAAAGTTATAGTGCCCGAAATCCAAATATATAATTCATCCTGAAGGGTTTTTATTATAGAAAATTAAATTTTAGGCCAAATCAATTGCCGTATAAATCTTGATGCAAATGGGTTTAGTTATCAAACAACTTGCACGTCGCTTTATAATAGCATAGAAACGATAATTGAAGTTGTCGTTTATATTATTTGTTTGGCATTAGATATTGTGTGCTTAATTAAACTTAGAAAAATGTTAAAAGATCCTACTGCTTCTTCAAACGCACAGGATCGTAAACGAGATAGAATACTAATATTCCAGGTATTTTGGTTCTTGCTTAGGAGTTAAAAAATGGATTAAAAATGCCAATTTTTATCAAAAATGACAGTTAAAACAATTTAATATTGTATTTAAGCGGTGTACATAGTTGCTCACAAATCGCCACGATTAGCATGGCGAGTGTCTCAGGGCATGAATTTCACGCCCTGAGGGAAAATAGCCCCGAAAAATCATGCCCTGTAACACTCTTCACGCTATTCGCGGCGATTTGCGAGTAACTATTTACATCACTTTAGAACATTGCCAACTTAACGGCAGTTATATTTTCTTTTATGCCATATGGGATATATGCATTAATTACTTGCGCTTGTCAATCTTTCTCATTTAATGGTGCTTTTTCAAGTTTGTTTTATTAATTAAAATATCTGGGACCGAGCGCCTACAGGCGCTAAGTTTTTCATGAAAAGATATTTATTTAACGGCTCTAGGCTTACGGCTTCGCTTCCGATGCCGGCCTTCGTCCGCATTTTTTGGAGACTTTTCTCCCAGAACACCCCAATAAGATCTTAATTAAATGATATATAAATTACAGGTTTTTTCTCTATAAGTAGAAAGCATGACAATGTAGAAATTTATACCAGCATAAAATGGTAGCTATCACCTATCGGTAATTCCTACGTTCATCTTGTATCGTTAATCGGTCGGATGGCACACAGGTGTCAATCACAGTGTGAGTAGTGGAAAAATACACCGTCAAGTATTTTACCAATTAATGGGAATCAGTTGTAGGTCTCGGTAGCACAATGGTAGTGCACTTGGACGGTAGCGATGAGTTCCAAGATGGGTCCGAAAACTTTTGCCCAATTTCATATTACCTGTATTTCCACATTCTCGGCGTGGTAATAATCCGAGCTCCAAAAATTCCAAACAAATATAGAAATTTTTCCACATTTTGATATGCGCGGTAACCAATTCAAAAAAAATCCATCTATGAAGAAGGACCGCAAAATGTGATAGTGTGGTCGCTAGACTCGTACAAAGACCTGAGTGGTAGAAAGTTTTTGGATATTTATTTTTATGCCGGCATAAAATAAAAGACGAAATTTTCCTTGGGAGTATTCTCATATAAGTGGTGTCGATCGACTCTTATCGCCCCCTACAACTTTAGGTTTAGTGATAAGGGTTTAAATCAAACGTTACTGAGATCATCTGTACAGACACACATTACTGTTTATAGTAATAGGATAATAAGATACAGCATGTAAAGTTTAGTTAGCTATTGGAATCAAATGTTCTTAACGGGAAATATATGGATGGCTTTTAGTCTTATTAGTACTAGTTCTGTTAAACGAGTAGTTGGTCATACCGTTGATGAGTTAGTTTTTTTCGGTTTGAAATTTTAACAATGCACATTTAGAATGATTACGCTATTTTTACAAGGCAGATTAGCACAAATTAAAGTAGATATAGAGTATACTCAAGTAGTTAGCGGAAATATTATTACCATTCATAAAAAACCTAACAAATTTGTTAAATTATGTGCAATAGTTATTTTAAATTTAATGGCATTTTTTGAATCGCTTTTAAATGTTTTTAAAAATTTTATAAAACGTGATTGATCATAGAAGAGTGGGGTCACTTTATAACTTTTGTTGGTGCAAATACGAAAGTTTGGGTCTCCATGACGCCTGTATAGTCTCTTACAAAAAAATTAAAAATAATCAAAGAAGACTATGTATACGCAATAAAAAAACTAATCCAAAATCTATTTCCTTATGCATTTTTTTGTTTTTTTTTTAACTAGTTGTGCATTGTGATCGTAACTAAACGCATCCATTAAACTTTTTGTGAAATTATCTTTTTAAATCAATTAACTGTGGATGTTTTCAATATGTATTCAGTATTTTTCTTCATTCTTTGTGAACCATAGTCAACTTTTTGTTAAGTTTTTGTAACTCTAAACATGATTTTATCCATTTTTATCATCATTCTAATTTCATTTTATAAACACCTATAGAAATAGATATTCGGAGATGTATAACTAAATCTTACTTTTAGAAAATGTTTTAATTAAAAATTTATGCTTAAATAAACCTTTTTATTCTCTCCAATAAAGTTAAGGTTTAAGGTTTGATCTTGTTGCGGCTCGGCACAGGGAGGCTTCATTCTTCAATTAGATGTTAATAAGTGTTTTGATAAATTTACAATAGCTTGATGAGTTTGTTAGACTCGTTTACACAAGATGAGAGGGCCCTCTAAAAACGTTTGTTAGTCTTATTAATTAAACACATAAAACTATAAAAGGATAAGCTAGGATTAAGCTTGAGCTGGAAGCCAAGAGGCAACCATTCAGGACATCTGAGCGAAGTATCAATGAGAAAAATTTACATTTTTCATCCTTTTTCACCAAAAAAATCGTCAATTTCAGAGCATTTTCATCTTTTGAGAAAATCATGGCGTATCCATTTGGGAAACTATGACTCAGCAGATAGAATTATCCGGCCTCCTTGTAAGTATATGGTATAAATCATAAGAATGCACATATTTTTTTCTTTTTAAATGTTTATTGCCATCGGTCGATTTCATGGTACAATCTTCATTAAGCCTATGCATGATAGACTTCTATGCTCCACATTTAACTATATAGAAATTCTCCATATTGGAATACATCGACGGGATAGAAATTTTGGCCGAAAAAATTATATAGGATGTTTTAGACAGGTTAGAAAAATTTTTCAAAAAATCAACGTAAAATCGGATTTTTTAGCTTTGGACAAGGCTTTGGATGTTTTGGGATGCGAGTTTTGACTCGAAATGACTTTTATAAACTTTGCCATGCATTGACCTCACTAAATAAATTTAACTTGGAATCCGCTCGAACCGTTTAACACGTCGCCCAACACGCCCACCTAGGTTCGAATTTTCGAAATATCGTCTTTGTACGAGCCTAACATGATGGACAAGGTGCACCATGTGTGATCTCGAAAACTAATAGGGAAACGTATGAAAATTTTTGTGGATAGATAATATGAGCGAGCCAGAAAGATCGATCAGGTGATTTAGCATGAAAAACTTCAAAAACTAATATCTCCATGTGAAATTCTGTTTCTGGAGTAGTTTTCCCACAGACTAGGGATTTTATGCACCATTGAGGAATGAGCATATAGCGATGGCGTAATTTATGGCTTAGTGAGGAAAAGGGTAAGGGGAGAAGGATATTAATTGCGGAAAAGGCGGAAAGGGAGACATACGGTGGGAGGAGGGATCAAGAGGAGATAAAGAAGTGAGGGGGGAGGGAGAGAGGATAAGATAAAAGCCGCTATATGAGTGTTGATATTTTTTTGTTGGTGGTGTATGTGTGTTGTTTAGGTACTTTGTATGTAAAAGTTGTTTTTCGGAAATGCCGAGTTGTGGTTTGTGAAAATTCAAATTTAATTGATTTTCGTTTCAATATTCAAGCTATATTGCAGTTCAGGCAATTTTTGTGAAAGTTTTCATTAAATTTGATATCAACTTCAAAACCTATAGGCTCCGCGCTGCAATTGCCAAATCCGGTGATCTTGGTCTTGAAAAGTTCGTCATTAACCATATTTTGATGAAATATAACGATTTTTTCGATAAGCTTTCAAAAAATCCCCTAAAAATAGCATCGAAAAAGGCGACAAAATTCACAACATTTTCGAAGCCATTTTTAGGGATTTTTTTGAAGTTTATTGAAAAAGTCGCTCTATTTCATCAAAATATGCTAATGACGAATTTTTTTAAGATTAAGATCACCAGATTTGGCAATTGCAGCGCAGATACTATATTTCTCAAAAATTGCCTGAACTACAATATAATTAGAATATTGAAACGAAAATCGATTAAATTTGAATTTTCAAAAATCCGCAACTCGGTATTTCGGAAAAACAACCTTTATGTGAGAATGGAAGTTAGAATGTTAAAACTTAGAATGTCAACCAGTAGGGTCCGAATCCGCGCCTATAGGAGCGAATTTGGGATAGTAGAAAATAAATTTACGGAAAACTTTGACGTATAAATTTGTCATTGGTATGTACACCTTTCTGAGAAACAGGGCGGAAAATTCAATTACTTTTACTTACGCATTTCCTAACAATCTTAATATTCTAAACGTCTTAGACTAGAATAATATAAATTGATCTTTATTGCTAGATTTTGAACAAGTTGTTGATAATCGTTTACATTATTTAGAATTATAAAATTTCTACCTTTGAATATAAAAATGTTTTTTACGGCTTGTGATTGTTGCAATAAAACTATATTAAACGATGATGCTTGTAATGCCCTATTACTGCAATATAATTCATGGGATATGACTAGATTTATAAATATAATAACGATGACTATGTTTGGGGTAAAACATTCATTTTAATAAACTGGAAACCGAGCGTCTACGGCGCTCAGGCTCGGATTCGATTCCGAGTGGCGCTTCCGAATGTGGAGACTTATGAGCGATGCTCCCTTCGTCTCCAACATCGAACTTGTAAGACGAAAGTACGAAATGGCATCTCTATTTATAGCGAAATGTGTCAGCGACTTCTATGCAAATTTTGAAGGATCGGGAATTACCGTTCATATTTCACATGCCGTCGATAATTACACAAAAATAAGCAAAAATTTACTTTTTTACATGCGTGTAAAATCTTCAAAGTGCAATATGAGTTGAGGTTTGTGTTGGACAAAATAGAAATGTTGAATTTTCATGACTAATGGATTGTGCAGAGCTCTCTGACGCCTGTAATTTTACGCTCACGTAAATTCTACAAAGAGCAATATGAGTTCAGTTTTAAGCTAGATACAATAGTAATTTTGCATTTTATAAGTTTTATGCGAGCTTAAAATATGCAGCTGTTTAAAATTTAAAACACAATTTCTGTAAAAAATTACCATTTTCAACCACATGAGTGCACAGTTTTCAAAAAGTTCTCAGAATTGATTTCTTCTCTTAAAATCATAAATTATAGACCATTTCATGACTTTTTGTGAAAAAAATCACTAGGTCTATTGGGTTTGGCTGTACAGCAATTTTTTCTAGGACACACATGGATTTCGACAAGGTGTCATTAAAACGGCCATATCTCGGGTTCTATAAGTCCTATCAGACTAAAGTAGCCACATTTTGGATAGCTCAGATTCTGCGGTAGAATTGTATAGAAAACACCAAAAATCATTTCTTGATCAGAAAAAAGTTATAAAGCAAATAGCCAAAAAATGAGGTATTTTTTAGCCTTTAAAAATAACTTTTTTGCCTCTATCTTTTTAGAGGAAGGAGCTAGCTGTTCTCTCTCCTCAGCTTTCAGTAGCTCTGTATTAGAGCTTTAAGACGCAATATCTCGAAAATTCGAACAGGGGCGGGAGTATGCCAAAAAGTGTCGCCAAAAACTTGAAGCTAAAATTGAAAATTCTTTAGATTAGCGAAATTTGCCATAATTTATATATATATTCGGAAAATCATGAAAAATGGAGCATTTTTTGTTTTTACAGTAAATTGTGAATCGTTATCGTTGTCGAGATAATTGCTCTTGAAGTTGGCGATTGTTGAGTTGTGATTTTGAATTTCCCGCCAAAATTGAAAATCAGGGTTTTGACGGGAAATTCAAAATTGTAACTCAAAAATCGCCAACTTCAAAAGCAATTATCTCGACAACGATAACGATTTACAATTTACTGTAAAAACAAAAAATGCTCCATTTTTCATGAATTTTCCGAATATATATATATAAATTATGGCAAATTTCGCTAATCTAAAGAATTTTTAATTTTTAGCTTCAAGTTTTTGTCGACACTTTTTGGCACACTCCCACCCTGTTAGAATTTTCGAGATATCGCGTCTTAAAGCTCTAATACAGTGCTACTGAAAGTTGAGGAGAGAGAACAGCTAGCTCCTTCCTGTAAAAAGATAGAGGCAAAAAAGTTATTTTCAAGGCTAAAAAATACCTCCATTTTTTGGCGATTTGCTCTATAACTTTTTTTATACATGGCCGTTTTAATGACAACTTGTCGAAATCCATGTGCGTCCTAGAAAAAATTGCTGTACAGCCAAACCCAATACATAGACCTAGTGATTTTTTTCACAAAAAGTCATGAAATGATCTATAATTTATGATTTTAAGACAAGAAATCAATTCTGAGAACCTTTTGAAAACTGTGCACTCAAATGGTCGATTATTACAGAAACCGTGTTTTAAATTTTTTCTGTGTGTACCCCCATGGTTTTGGTGTCAAAAATTTCTTCCTCAACTCGTGGTATATCGTGACTGCAGTTTGGATCACACCTTCAAAAGTTAGTCCGAACGAACGCACATTACATGTTTTATATAGAACGATTTAAAAATTTTTATAAAAGACACTTATAGTGTTGTGTCGTTGGTATATTATTTTCACTCTTTATAATTTCGTTAATATTGTACGAAAAATTGTTACGAACTCCCTATGGATTTTTATGCTTATCTCAATCAATTGCTGATACACTCTTATTTTTGACTACGATTATTGTAGAAACATCTTATCGATTAACTTACGGGTAATATGAGCTTAAATTACGGGATGGCCGGAAAAAAGTTGTCCATCATTAATTTTTAATAGGATTTTCTGGCGGTATCCCACTTATCAAATGGGCAGTTTATCCGACTGGGACACTTCATCCAATGGACACTTCGTCCAATGAGACACATTCGCACAATGAGGACACTTAATCCAAAAGACGAAGAGGCCATTGAAGGAGAGTCCATTGGATGAAGTGTCCTGATTAGAAGAAGTGTTCTTGTTGAATGAAGTGTCCATTGGATGAAATGTTCCAGTTGAATAAATTGTCCATTGGATGAAGTGGGATATTGCCGATTTTCTTCATAACAGAAAATTTTCACAAAAAGTTGTTGATATTCTACAAAGTAGTTTCTGAGATCACGATAAACAACTTTCTAGAACATCGTTTTTTTTTTAACAATTTTCTGTTATAAAGAAAACCCTTATGTAAATTATTAAGGGGCAACTTTTTTCTACCACCCTGTATATTAAAAAAAGCCTTTTTAGAGTGAATCATGAGCACATATTTTTCCTACAATGGATGTATAGTTTAGCAGAAAATTTTGCATATTTGTGTTATCCAGATTTTATAACTAATATGCCAAAAAGTTATTTTTGTCCAAAACAATTTGCAGGATTTATCAAGTTTACTACGATATCATTTATTATGATAATACGATTACT
>JAQGBS010003993.1:0-10814 GCA_034698545.1 Acrobeloides obliquus
GTGTGTTTTTTGGGAATCACTCAAGTCATTCGAAAATTATGATCATTCAAATCTTATAGCCAAGGATCATCAAGTTGGCTATTTTTTGCCGAGTTTTAATTGATGGCAAAGAATCGATTGATGGCAAAAAATAGTCAGTTTCAAAGAAATCTTCGGAGCTACTACACAATATGAGGGGAGGGGGCACCTATGTGAAAATTTTTTCAAAATTGTTTTTTCTGGAAATGCATGCTTTTACTCCTAGAGGGTAAAAACGAGGACTTTGAATTTGACATTTTCGGAGCGAAACAACGCTTCCCTGATTCAGGGAAATTATAATTGAGAAGAAATAAGATCGAAAATCGCATTTTTTTCGCTTCAATACACAATACGCCTTCCCTGAATCAGGGAAGTGTTTTTTCGCTTTGAAAAAGTCAAATTCGGATTTCCTCGCATGTTTTTACCCCCTAGAGGAGTCAATTTCAGAAAAACAAGCAAAAAAATTTATTTTGGCTAAAAAATCGAATTTTGCTCAAAAATCAAATTTTGGCCATAAAATCAAATTTTTCCAAAAAGCTTCCTTGACCCTGTTTCAGAGTAGCGTATTGATATGAAAATGAAAAAATTCGAATTTTGACAGGATATCCAACTACCGGCAATTTGTAAAAGTACGACTGCGCCGAACACGCCGAACGGGGCTCCAAACACGCCAAACGGGTCCCAATTAGACTTAGGCCTAAGCCTAGGCCTAAAACCTAAGCCTAAAACCTAGGCCTAAGCCTAAGCCTAAGCTTAGGACTTAGGCTTATGGCTAATTGGGACCCGTTTGGCGTGTTCGGCGCCCCGTTTGGTGCCCCGTTCGGCGTGTTCGGCGCCCCGTTTGGTGCCCCGTTCGGCGTGTTCGGCGCAGTCGTACTTTTACAAATTGCCCAACTACCTACGGTTTTTCTACACTAGAAATCGATTGCTTCCATGAATCAGGATAAAGGAAGCATTTTCACGTTTCGAAAACACGCGCAATCGATTTCTCACATAGAAAAACCATAGGTAGTCGGAAATACGGTCAAAATCCGAATTTTTTTTCATTTTCGCTTCAACATGCTACCCTGAATCAGGGTCAAGAAAGATAATCAACAGAACCAAGATTGAAAAGGATCTGTAAATCAACTGCAAAAATGATGAAGAAATAAAAAAATGTGCTAATCATAAGTTACCAAGGGGGTACAGTACCCCCTCACCACTCATCCTCGGACCTTCCGCCTTTATAGTCATTCATCCATCCATCATGAGGGTTCGTATACTCTCCCCCTTCCAATTCATTCATCATATAATTTTTGAAAATTTTATCATGTACCCCCTTGTACCTCCCCCTGAAAGGCCATTCATCCATCCATCCTGAGGGTCCGGTGTACCCCCCCCCCCTACTGGTAAACTATGGTGCATAATGATAAAAAGATATGGAATAAGACAATTTATTTATAAAAAGACGATAAAATAGGGAAGATGAATTAAAAGAAAATAGAAATAATTCTTTCAATAAAAACTATTTTTAGGCTAAGCATGACCGAACAAGAATTTTTGTAAAATTTCAATAATAATGCCTTAAAGGCACCAGTTTACTCGGGAAAAAACACTATGAAAAAAATTGTACAGAAAGTTTGTTCATGAAAAATGGAACATTTTTTGTTTTTACGGCATGTTCTGAATCGTTGTAGTTTTTGAGATAATTACGTTTGAAGTTGGCGATTTGTGAAATTCTGTGTATTACAACGAAAACATGAATGTAGTGAAAATTCGTTCCTGAATCAATAAAAGTTGTGTATTGACGCGAAAACTTAAAAAGTCAAAGAATAGCCTATAATAGAACTAATGCATTCATGGCAGTTAGCTCTGTAATTGTAAATTGTAGGCTGATGATTCTCTTTATAATACTAGCATTAGTTCTATTAGTGGCTGTTCTTGGACTTTTTGAATTTTCGCGTCAATACACAACTTTTATTGATTCAGGGACTAATTTTCGGCATAACAAGGATGGAATGATCGTTCAAACAACACATGAACGGGATGAAAAGAACAGGGCGACATTTGTGCTTGTGATTCCCATCATCGTCTCGTTATTGTGTATGCCGAATTTTCACTGCATTCATGTTTTCGTTATAATACACAAAATTTCAAAAATCGCCAACTTCAAACGCAATTTTCTCAAAAACTACAACGATTCAAAACATGTCGTAAAAACAAAAAATGCTCCATTTTTCATGAACTTTCGTAATATATAACTTTTTCATAGTGTTTTTCCGAATGGACTGGTCCATGTTTTCTTGAAATTTTTTTAGACAAAGCATCGATGGGTACTGAGTGACCAACTCAAATTTTCGAAACAGAGCAAGAGTGTTCAAAAGAGGGCAATGCCCATAAAAAAGGGCAAAATGGCCAGTGGGTATCGTAGGTCTTGTGTATCAATGAGAGAAAGGAAAAGTCGTGTTCTCATGGTGTAATGGAGAGATAAGGCGCGACTCTTGCCCAAACTTTTCTGTTTATAATAGTAGGTACTATAGTCTGTTTCACGAAAGTATCGAAAAAAGTTAGGTCTCCATGGTGCAGGAGAAAGTGCGCAAACGGGTAAAGTTCGATCCCCGCTGGACCGAAAATTTTTTCTGGAGAATCAAAAAAGTTGCCGAAGCAAGCCCCTGATTCAAGGAATGGATTATGTGTATTGACGCGAAAATCGAAAATTTTCTATTTTTGTCCAGAGTAATTTTATGCGGAGAATCGATTGCGCACATTTTTTTAAGCATGTAAAAATTATCTTGACTCTGATTCAGGGAACGGAGTTTGGTGTAAAATTTTCGACAATACACCGAATCCGTTTCCTGAATCAGGGTCGAGATACTTTTTTCATGCTTAGAAAATGTGCGCAATCAATTTCTCTCATAAAATTATCCCTAAATGGATGCTTTTTAAAAATTTTTTCGATTTTTGCGTCAATACACCAAATCTATTCCCTGAATCAGGGTCAAGGAAGCGAAACAGACTATATTTTATGTGCATTATTTTGACTAAAAATTTACTTACCCTATCACGTCGGTCTTTCTTCGCATGCTTGGAATGCTTTTTTGAATCGGAATGGCGCTTCCCAGAATAGCGATGGTCCGATCTTTTATGGTCATAATCATAATCATCTCCATACTTATTTCTACGCTCTTTTGATCTTCTTCTTGCACGCTCATCACGACGCTCATTCCTCCTCCGACGAGATTCATCTCGAGCTCGCTTATATTCAATATAGGAATCAAACGAATCATCTTTTTCATGCCTTCTACGCTTGCGGCCAGACATGATCCAAACTTTATATAGGATTATGGTATTATCCTAAACTTTTATAAATAAGCTTTGTATAACAAAAAACAATAGCGTAAATGAAAATTTTAGACTTTCAATGATTGTTGATTAGCTTTTCAAGAAGTTTTCAGGTTTACAAGATGGCCTTAGAAATGGAACAAGTTGCCATTTTTGTTGATATTCGGAAAGTTCATGAAAAATGGAGCATTTTTTGTTTTTACGGCATGCTCCGAATCGTTGTAGTTTCGAGGTAATTGCATTTGAGATTTTGAATTCATGTACATGTTTTCGTTGTAATACACAAACTTTTGAATTTTTTGCGAAAAAGAATCGATTTTTGCATCAATTTTTTGACCAAAATTCGTGGAAAAATCGATTTTTTAAATTTTCATAAAATAAACATTGTAGCAATTTTTTATAGCTTAATGAGACGAACAAAATGACACCAAAATTATTCAATTTGAACATTGAAACGAAAATTCTGATTCATGTTTTCGTTTCAATAGCCCAAAACAATGTTCAAATTGGATAATTTTGGTGTCATTTTGTTCGTCTCGTAAAGTTGTAAAAAATTGCTACAATGTTCATTTTATGAAGATTTAAAAATTCAAAAAAGTTTGAACATTACAACGAAAAGATGTACACAAATTCAAAATTTCAAACGCAGTTTTCTCGAAAACTACAACGATTCAGAGCATGCCGTGAAAACAAAAAATGCTCCATTTTTTATTAAATTTCTGAATATCAACAAAAATGGTATGCTTTTTCCCACTGGATTGGTTCTTTAAAGTTCGTTCAAAACATTTTATACCGAATTAACCTGACCATGTTTTTATCGAACTGCCGTACTTTGACACTTGTGTAACGATTTTCGATAATGGGTCCGTTGGGTAGGATTGCCAAATTTCAACGTTACAACTTCCGACAACCCTATCAATATACAAAGGTTTTCATAAAAAAGTGATGTTATACAAAAAAACAACTTTGTAGAACATCACTTTTTATGAAAACCTTGAAGCAACTACGCCTGGGGGACACACTTAACAAGAATAAAAATGCTGAAGTAAAAATGTCAAAAGGTTTTTCTAGGCGGGGAATCGATTGCACTCACTCCCGTACCGTGAAAATGCTCCCTGATTCAGGGAAAAAACTAAAAAATCGCAGTTTCAGATTTACGCTTAAAAACACCAATCCCTTCCCTGAATCAGGGTCAAGGAAGCGTTTTCAAGATTCGAGAGTGCGCGCAATCGATTTCTCGCATAGAAAAACCTAAGAATTGATGGTTTTCTCATAAAAATCCGAAAAGATTTTCGCTTCAATACGTCGATTTTCCTGAATTAGGATCAAAGAAGCGTTTTCATGCTTCGGAAGTGAGCGCAATCGATTCCCTGCCTAGAAAAACCTAAGAATTGATGGTTTTCTCATAAAAATTAAGGTTGCCAGATTGTAACGTTGGAATCTGGCAACCTTACTTAAAGACCTATACAAGGCCACAAAAAATTTTTCATTGCTCATTTCTTGCGGGAATCGATTCTCCATACGTAAAAATCCCCTGGGGTACAATTTCGTCGAAAGTGTACATTGGTTTTGCGGGGTGTTACTTCGGTACAAAATGTTTTGAACAAACTTTAAGGCCATCTTATACTTTTACTGAAAGAAACAAACCATACGAAACTCTTGCCTTAAGCTTTAAAAAAAATCAATATATTAAAAAGTGAATATTGATTTTTTAATTTGTATAGATTTTTTTAAACTAAATTTTCGAATAAAAAAAAGTGATTTGAAATCGCTTTTCAAAAAATAAAAATTATCAACCTTGTCGTAATTATTTGCCTGATGCGAGCTGTATAAGCACGCCTGGGTTCGCTTTTCAGGCTATTTCGTGCTATTTTCCAGCCCATTTGAATTAAAAATGAACATCATTTAATACATACAGGCTTCATTTTATGAGTAAAATAGGCAATTTGTGAACCTATATAAACTCTATTCCATGAATACATGAAAGGGGGTACTAATTTTGGAAAATTTGCGTGGGGTTATAGTACAGGGTGTATAAAAAAATCGGAATTTAGGCGATTTTTTCATGTTTTTCGACCTAAAAATTTTTCTTCAAAAATGTCCCTATTGGGGCTAATTTTATGCGGGGAATCGATTGTGCGCATTCCCGAAGCTTGAAAACGCTTCCCTGACCCTGATTCAGGAAATGAGTGTTTTGTATTGAAGCGAAAAACGAGCACAAAATGCTCTTTTTTACAAAATGCCCTTATCAGAAAATGTCATTTTTGATCTAAAATCGATATATTTCTTTAAAATTTAAATTAAGGCTTTTAATGACATAGAAACAACATGTGAATGTAATTTTTGCATATAAGTTGAAATACAGGAGCAACAGGGGGTCGGATTTTCCGCATACCCTGTATACTTAGGCATGGGTAATCTTAAGCTTAAGCTTACAGGATGTGCTGAAATTATCCGACTCCCTAAGTAAGATATATCTAGGTACTTTTTTCGCCATAACTTTTGATAGGAACAACCATACGCCGAGATTTTGGTATCATTTTATAGCTACGAACGTGAGCTTTAAAAAAACACCAAGATCTCGATGTATAGATGTCCCTAACAAAAGTTATGGTGAAAAGTTTCCGACAATAGGGGAGTCGGCTAATTTCTGCACACTCTATAAAGAAAGAGTATATGAAAAAAGAATAGAAGAAACTCAAAAGACATCAAAGTTAGAACTGGTTGATCTGATCAACACCGTGAAAATATTATAATCAATCTTGTGCCTGGAGAAGCGTTTATAACTCAAGATTGGGGTCAAAAATGTGGTGACACGAGCCCCACATTTGTGTCGAACAAATTGGAAAATTTAGACATTTTGGTGAAAAATTGTAATGGGGGACCATTATGTTTTTAACAATTTTGCCAAAAACATAAGAGGGAACTACGCGCGCAAAATTATTTTGCGCGCGACCCCCACCAAATTAGTTTTTTCAAGTCAACTATAGACAACAATACTCGTCACCTGAAAGTATAGAAACAGGTAGCAATGATTCAAATTATTGCCCAAGAGATCGAACTCCAAAACGTATAAAAAAGCATTAGGCTTATTCTTGTCGCCCCGTTCGACCATCTCGTTGTTGTCGTCCCATCTTTGTACCTCCATTCTTGTCGTCCTGTCGATTCGTCCCGTTCTTGTCGTCCCGTTTTTGTTCGTCCCGTTTTTGTGCCCCATTCTTGTCGTTCCGTTCGACCATCTCATTCTTGTCGCCCCGTTTTTGTGTCCCGCTCTTGCTCGTCTCGTTATTATGTATGCCGGGGGACCACACGCGCTTCGCGAAAATTATCTTGTGCACATGCTGCGCCCAACCTCCACCAAATTGGTAGGATTTGTGTGGAGTTTGTGCACGTATGCAGCTGACTTTGTTTTTTACAAATTTATCTTCATCAAAATACTTTGAACAGTGATCCTCTTAATATTATTTTTAAAATTGATAAAACTAAATACACTTCTTTCCTTCTTTTCGTTGAGTGATTTCACAAGAATCTATTATTACAAACTGTAAACGTGTGAATCGAGAGACACTTTTATCAATGCGGATTCGTATCATCAAAAATCGTCTTAATAATGTTTTCGAAGACATATTCCTAACTGTCAAGGAATTAAAAATGTTACTTATTTGTACTCTATCCAGCTGGAGCGCAAGAACCACACATCTCCATGTCATAAACATGTTTTATAGTTTTATGATGTTGCTAAATTTTTCCCCATATGCTATTTGTCCCTTATCAAATTCTTTAACACGCCTTCATGATTCTTATTAGACAAAAGTTGATCTCGTTGGTGTCATTTACGTTTGGACTATATTTAAGAATTTATATTGCTATATAGTTAATCATTTCATACCAGAATCAGTGAGAGGACTGCAGGGCCAGTGGTTGACTTCTTTTTTGACATCGACTTCTTGTTTTACTTCTTTCAGTTAGTATTCAATCCCGAAGTCGGGATTCGCATCATGGTCGGGGCGAGATTTTTCTGCACGATCAACATCGAGACTGTTGGATTTTTAAAAAATGCTTAAAAATTGTGGGGTTTTCATGCTCTTTTAAAAATTTTTTTAAAATTTGATTTTACGGCAAAAACATTTGGTAACCGGTGGGATTCGAACTTGCACGTTCATAGTTAAAAACTACGAACACTACCACTCAGCCATGGTGACAAGCTGTTTGGGAAACAACTTTTTTATGTTATATTCTATCAATTTTAAACCGCAATTATTATTATTTTGAATAGAATATAACGTTAAAAAGTTTTTCCCAAACAGCTTGTCACCATGATTGAGTGGTAGTGTTCACGCTTCTTGACTATGAACGTGCAAGTTCGAATCCCACCGGCGATCAAATGTTTTTGCCGTAAAATCAAATTTTTTTCAAAAAAAGAAGAAAAAATCACAAAATTCTCATTTTTTAAAATCACTCTGTATATTCCCTTTGAATTTGAACTCAATATACATGTTAACAGACGATTTGTGACATGTTAATAGGCTTAGCTTAGTCTTAGGCTTAGGTTTAGGTTTAGAGTTAGTCTCAGTCTTAGGTTTAGACTTATTATTTGAGGAGCATATGCACAAAAATTTGCAAATCTAATCTTTTTGATTTCTTTTCTTGTTTTTTTTCCATCTAGCTCCGGTATTTTCTTCGGATTATTGTATTAAAGGAACACGTGATGATAATTGTCTTGTTTTTCATTTTCTTGGTGTCCAAATTTAGAGCTACTTTTTTTTGTTTTACTTATTTGATGCATTTGACTCCAAATTGAATAGCTCTGACAATTGTACAAGGAGGGGGGATACTGGCGACGACGTGGTCGCTTAAAAATTTTCGGCAAAAAGACGAAGTGGGGGGGGGGGGATACAGTACCCCCTTGTTCATCTATGAGCTGTGAAATTGCATAGCTCCAAATTTCATAAATCAGAAATGAATCAAATGAAAACGATGACGACAATAGATCAACCTAAGAAATTATTTCGTGCTTATTTTGTCTAGTCTAGTTTAAATTTTTGATAATCAGTTTTTTAATCCCCCTGTTTGAATCATCATTATTTTATCAATTGCGTATTAGATTGGGGGTTGTAGTTCTCTAATGTGATGGCTATAAGAACTTTGAAATTTGAATTTAAAAATTATTCGAGCTGAAAATAATGGTTTTCTAGATTTGATTATTTATTTTTTAAGCTTAGGATCGGGCGACCGAGCGCCTCCAGCGCTCAAAGGGGAGAAGAAGAAATGAGTGCGAAATTCTCTCTTCGAGCGATTTTCACACTCATCTCTTCTCCCCTCTCCGAACGCATTTGTACCGGGAGACCGAGCGCCTCTGGTGCTCGAAGCGGAGAAGAAGAGATGAGTGATGAGCCGGAGGCGCTCTCGTGCATCGCAATGTTTCCGAAAAACGCTCTAGATCCGTGCTATCGAGCATTAAAAAGAAAACATTACACGTTTTATATAAGAAGATGAAAATATAAAATTTAGGAACAATACATAATGAAAATGTTTATTTTATTAATTTATTTTTTGTATAATCCAATTTTATATGTATCTGCAGATGAAGTTATAGGTCCATTGACAAAAGATTTTCAAGATTGGTTAAATGAGTAAGTTTTTTCATTCATTACAGAGTGAGCTATGGATATAAAGTCTATAAAGTTTTTTGTAAGTTGTTGAATCTTTTTTTATTGAAAAAATAGTTTCAAGGAAGCATTTTTCGTTTTTACGACAACCTCTAAATCGTTGTAGTTTTCGAGATAAATTCATTTGAAATTTGACTTTGGGTTCATATTTTCGTTGTAATACACAAACCTTTTTGAAAACTTTCTTTTTTGTTGGAAAAATAGTTTAAATGGAGCATTTTTCATTTTTGTGGCATGTTTTGAATCGTTGTAGTTTTTGAGATAATCGCATTTGAATTTGGGTTCATGTTTTCGTTGTAATACACAAACTTTTTTGAATTTTTTGCACTAAAATCGTCAAATTTCGATGTAAATATCTTTTTATGAATTGTTAACGTTTAAAAAATATTTATTTTTCATTTTTTTCAGAGTAGAAAAGTCAATTTCTGTGCAAAAATTTGAAAAAGTGCATGTTTTCGTTGTAATAACCAAACTTGTTCAAATTTTGTTGCACAAAAATTAATTTTTTTCCTCAAAAATGAAGAAGAAATTATTTTTAATCTTTAACAATTAATAATTTACAATAGTAAAAATATTTACATGGAAATTTGACGATTTTAGTGCAAAAAGTTTTAAAAAGCTTGTGAACTACAACGAAAACATGAACCCAAATTCAAATTTCAAACGCAATTCTCTCGAAAACTACAACGATTCAGAGGTTATCGTACAAAAGAAAAATGCTCCATTTTACATGATCTTTATATTATTTTTATTTAGTTTTTTTCCGTGTGGACTGATCCTTTAAAAATAGCATCGTCTTTTAAGTAGCTTATTATTTGAACCCATCCTTTTTCTTCTATGTCCAAAGTTCGATCACTGACCCCGATAAAATATAGATAAAAAATCAGCAAAAGAATTTCAACAATTTTTCCCTACAGTAGCACTTCACATGCTTATCATTAGATAGCCTGATCATGAGAGAAAGCTTTTAAAGAATGCGCTCAAAAATCAATTATCCACAATTTGGGAGCAATTCTTTTATTTTATTACAAGACTGATAATAATTTATGAGGATGATGACGCTCGTAGATGGAATATAGAATCACAAGGAAATTGTGCAAATTTAGCGAAAAATTAAACGTCATTTCTTTACTTTAGGACAAAACAAAATTTTCAAGTACAAAAAATTTATACTTCAAACGGGATTTGAACCCGAGACTATATCGTCTTATACCGACGCGTTAGCCACTTCGCCATGCGCGTCTCTGGTTTATTCAGTTTGAAATTTTCCATCTGAACATATCACCTTGACTAACTTTTGAAGATCGATCCAAACTGTACCCTTCCAAAACTAAAAGTTGTATGAGGCTATGAGAGAAGACGATTGATACCAAAATCATCGAAATCGGAGACAAAAAAATTTTTTAGGAATAGTAGCGAACTGTCAGTCAGGAATTTTTGAAATTCCAGAGAAAAATGAATCAGGGCAAAAATATAAGAAACATGCCACAAAATTTTTTTGTTACCAGCACTAAGAAGAATGGGAAAAAATATTTATAAAAAAATTTAAAAAAAAAAACAAAACTTTCAGGTGCAAAAAATTAAGCTTCAACCGGGATTCGAACCCAAGACCTTATTGTCGTAGATCGAATTGTTAGCCACTTCACCATGCGCACTTCTGATTTGAAAATTTCCATCTGCATTTTTTAAATATTTTTTTTTAATAAACTTTTATTCGAATCATTTCAGAAATGGATATGAAGGATACAATTTTTCAAGGCCTGATCTTGGTCCAACTGGAAGCTATGGTGGAAAAGAGCAGTCTAG
>JAQGBS010003994.1:0-10811 GCA_034698545.1 Acrobeloides obliquus
AACTACAACGATTTAGAACATGCCGTAAAAACAAAAAATGCTCCATTTTTCATGATCTTTCCGAATATATCATTTTTCATATTTTGAGTTATTGAAACGAAAATCCTGATTCATGATTATAACTTACTGAACTGGTCCTTTAAACGTAGTAGAGAATTTTCATCAAACTTTCAAATTTGAAAGCAAAACAATCTTTTTAGAAACTCAAAGAAGACGCAGCAGTATAGCCTCAGTTGAGCATCAGCAACAACCTAGCACATCCACAACCATTACTCGCCCGATAATTTTGCCAAGCAAGTTTGAGCTGCCTTCAACATCAAAAATGGCCAATCCTCCAGCTCCTTTGGTAATAACAAAACTTGCACAGGGATCACCAGCCTCGGCGAGTATTGCTACAGCGATGTATCCGCCTATCAAAACCGGCTTTGCTGCTCCGCTAAATAAAGTGAGTGAAATTTTTTTGGGAAATCAAAAACTTGCCCATTTTTTCGAGCATAAACGCCTGCGACGCCTTTCTTTTTTAAAGAATCTCATTGTTTTTCAGTGAAAAAATACTACCAAACATTAATATAATAACAAGTTGTTATCGATGACTGATCGTTTTACCCACAAATTTCTCCAAACTTTTTTTTGCTAGAATGACGTCATTCTGGACGTTTGTTCCTTACACATTAGCACCATGTGTCTCGCTCATATGAAACAATAGTTCATTTTTGCTCTCTTCATGATCAAAGGGATTTGATCGTAATAAAATTTAGATACTTCCGGATAGCAAGAAATTTCGTACACTATCAGTGGACTTGGATAAAAACCCGTTGAGAAGTAATGCTCCGGCGCCAGAGAATATAGAGGCATCTACTTCGGCTCAACCGGTTGGAAAACCACCCACAATTCCCATGATTTCTGCAGCGATCGAGAGGCTGTCGAATCGAAGTGGGCCAATTGCATCAAATGTAAATAATAACACTATATTGAATGCAAATCCGGGATCACCACCACTGAGATATGTGCCCGAGAGAAACAAAGGCGATGGTAGTGCCGACATGAACACGGCAAATCTATTGAATAACAATCGTCCCGAAGCTGTTCGAGGGTTTATAGACCCAGATTCCGTTCGAGGGTAAGTTGAAAGATGATTTTTAACACGGGAACATTTTGTTATTCTATTTTGAGCAGCATTAAAAAAAATTTTTGAAAAAAGTTGTCTAATCATGGTATATACCAGGCAAAATCAAATCGACTTAGATGGGATTCGAACTCGAGACACTTAGACTCGAATCTTGGCGCACTACGACTGAGCCAAATTCACGAAAAATCGTGATCTTTAATTTTTTTCAATTTTTTCGAATTTTTCAAATTTTTCGATTTTTTACCAATTTTGCTTTTTTCACAGGCAAAATCAAATTGAATCAAGTGGGATTCGAACCCGAGACCCTTAGACTCGAATCTTGGAGCACTACCACTAAGCCAAATTCACGAAAAATAGTGATCTTTAATTTTGCTTATAATTTAACATGAATTTTTTCTTTTTATAGATTTTTTTCAAAAAATTTTCAAATTTTTTTTTTGACAAATTCAATTTTTTTGAGTTTTTCGATTTTTAACCAATTTTGCTTTTTTCACATGCAAAATCAAATTGACTCAGGTGGGATTCGAACCCGAGACCCTTAGACTCAATTCTTGTAGCACTACCACTGAGCTAAGTTCACGATAAAAATCGGATTTTTAATTTTGCTTATAAGTATTCTCGTGTTAATGGGATGAATCAAATTTTGTAGGCGAACTCTTCAAGCACTCGATTCACAAAAGCTCAGCGATCCCTCCGTTTTGGCACGACTCACAAGGAATATCACTGGTGGCAAGGATGGAAACATTCAACAACTACCCAATGGCCTACCATGATTTTAATGAAGGATTCGACATTCGATAATAGTAGTTAACTAGTTGTTGAGTTGGATCGAACCTGCGGACCCAACGTTACTTAATTTGCCAGAGCGGACGGGATATTCCCTTATCCGCTGCACTATGGAGCGCCAACTTTTTGGCGTTCATAAAGTTGACACGAAACGATCAATCTTATTTTTTAGCGTTGTTTATTGAAGTCTAGGAATTTTTCCACGACGCATTAGATCATATGGAACAAAATAGAAGTCGTATCTCGTATTCTCAATCATAGCTGTACAAGGAGGGGGTACTGGCGCCCTAAATACGACATGTTCGCAGGACCCCCTCATAGGGGGGGGGGGTTATTGGCTCCTAAATACGACATGGTAGCTTAAAAATTTTAGGGAAAAAGACGAAGTGGGGGGATACAGTACCCCTCCCTTGGGCCAAGAAAGCTCTAGTCCAATTTCGTCTGGGGGCCACCTCAACGACTAGTTAACTACTGATAACGTTCAAGGTCGTACAAAAACCATTCCACTATTATTGTCAATGCTATCGGAACCTCGGATCTTCATGAAAAAATGACTTAAAAATTTTTTGGAATCTTATTAAGTCAACTAAAATAAATAGGTTCCTTTGGTAAAAATTATGGAGCTACTACACAATAGGGGAGAGGGCACCTACGTGAAAAATTTTTCAGGAAATGAGTATAAAAACACGCGGGGAATCCGAATTTGACATTTTGACATTTTTTTCGAAAAAAATCTTCTCTGATTTAGGGAATGCTTGTGTATTGAAGCGAAAAGTCGCAAAAAATGCAACCTCTTTTTTTCATAGGTAAAATCAAATCGATTCAGGTGTGATTCGAACCCGAGACACTTAGACTTGAATCTTGAGGACTACTACCACTGAGCCAAAAGAAATGTTGAATAACATATTTTGGTCTAAAAACAACGCTTTTTCTTATATTCATTTTTATTAACAATAACATATTGTGACTTTTCGCTTCAATACACAGGCCTCCCCTGAATCAGGAAAGCGTTTTTTTGCTTCGAAGATGTCAAATTCGGATCATCTTCATGTTTTTACCCCTGAAAGGGTCATTTCCACAAAAAAATTTGGCCCCCCAATTGTGTAGTAGCTCCAAAATTATTTAATTGAATTGTTAAGTCCACTAGTAGTTCATCATGTTTTAACTATTAAGTTCTTGTTTTTAAAAAATAAACCAGTATTCTAATGTGATACTTTGTCATATGATCAAAATGAGATGGAGTGGTTTTGCCCATGGCCGAGTGGCTAAAGCGCTCGGCCTTCACTCCAAGGGCGCGGGTTGGTCCCGTGCCAAACAGTCATTTTTTTATTTTGTTGTCAAAATTCATGATAGGCTTGAATATCCCCCCACGGCGTACAAAAAATCTGAAAAGATGAAGGCAAGGATTAGAATTTTTTTAAATGTCGCGAATCGACTCAGCTCACCGAGTACTTCAAAACGAGTATCATATCATGGGGGTTTGTGGGTTTTGCTCATGGCCGAATGGCTAACGCGCTTGGCCTTTACTCAATGGGCGTGGGTTCGATCCCACGCCAAAAAGTCTTTTTTTATTTTGTTATCAAAAGTCATGAAAATTTTTTGTTATTCATATTTTTATGCGGGAAACACGATGGCGCTATTATTTTTTCATAAAAGTTTTTGGAAAAATTGAAAAAATCGAAAAATCTCAAAAAAGATATTTTTCCAAAAGTTTTCATAGAAAAATAATAGCGCCATCACATTCCCCGCATAAAAATATGGATATGCAAAAATTTTCATGAATTTTGACAACAAAATATAAAAAATGACCTTTTGGCGCGGGATTGAACTGTGCCTTTTGAGTAAAGGCCGAGCGTTTTAGCCACTTGGATATAGGCAAATCCCACAAACTTCATGATAAAATTGGTTATCAATTATAATTTTTTACAAAAAAATGACTAAAATTTTCTCATTTTTTCACCAAAAATGTCCAAATTTTTCCATTTTTTTATTAAACATGGTGAAATTCGTGTACAAGTTGTGCAATTTTTTTACTTGTTCTTTCATATTTTTGAAAATTATTTTTTTGCCTTTGTACTTTTTTCCTTAGGTGCTATATGCTAGTCTAGTAGATTCGTTGTTTTTTTTGTTTTTTATGGTGATTAATTTATATTGTATACCACAATCATATGGAGTAAAGAAACTTGTTCAAAATTTCCACTAACACCTATTTATACAATTACACATATCCCGTTAGACATCACAAAAAAGTGCCAAATGTCATAGGTCAACTTCGAAAAAAGGGGAAGAGTTTTATTCAAATTTTCAACAGGGTAAGTTTAAGGGGCCCTGTTTTCCCTGATTCATGGTTTTCGTTCCACCTAGACTTAGTCTTAAGGCTAGGCTTAGGCTTATTCTTAAGCTTAGGCTTAGGCTTAATCCTAGGCTTACAAATAAGCATTCCGAAAAAATTTTGGACAAAAAATTTTTAAACAAAAAATCACCCATATAGGGGTAATTTTATGTAGGGAAATCGATTGCGCGCGTTTCTGAAGCATGAAAACGCTTCGTTGACCCTGATTCAGGGAATGAATTCGGTGTATTGACACGAAAATCGAAAAAATTTTCATTTTCGCCCTGAAAGCATCCCCGCATAAAATTACCCCTCCCCTCAGCAAGTATCCATCTGGGGATAATTTTATGCGGGGGAATCGATTGCGCACATTTTCTAAACATGAAAAAATTATCTTGACTCTGATTCAGGGAATGGATTCAGTGTATTGACGCGAAAATCGAAAAATTTTCTTTTCTATTCTCTGCATAAAACTATTTCAGATGGATACTTTCTAGGCGACAATAGAAATTTTTTCAATTTCGCGTCAATACACCAACTCGATTCCCTGAATCAAAGTCAAGGAAGCTTTTTCATGTTTCGGAAATGTTCGCAATTGATTTCTTACATAAAATTACCCCTCAGATGGATACTTTCTAGGCAAAGATAGAAATTTTTTCAATTTCGCATCAATACACCAACTCGATTCCCTGAATCAGGGTCAAGATAATTTTTTATGTTTCGGGAATGCCCCCCCCCTCTCGTATTTCTTTTTATGTTGACCCGTAATGTTGACCTATGAATTAGTTAATCAAAAGATATCCCAGCAAGAATATTAATATAATCAACGAAGTGACGAGACCATGAATTGCAACAAATGCAGCTTCCCAATCAGCTTGGTACCGGCTGCCCGAGAATGAATTCGAGCTGGGTGAGCCACCTTTTTCCATTTCAACCTCATCACTTTCTCCAACTGTATTGAAAACACAAACGAATCGGTTGACGATTTGACTGGCTCTAAAAAATATTTATGTTTCTTATTCAAACTCCTCTTTTTTCTATACTTGATGAGCCAATTCCATGGCGGTAAAGTTCTTCGAATTCGACTCATCATCAATATGATGACACTGGCAACAATAGAAAGTGTGTTCATTACCATAGCGAACTCATGAACGGCTACTAAATTTTCGGAGATAGTTTACTTGTTGGGAGGCACTTATCATGGTCAACTAGTCGAAATTTTTTAGAGCAGTCTACTTTTGATGCCATGTGGTAGAGCATAAAATTTGGAGCATTTTGTGCCTTTATGGTACTACTTGAAAATCTAACCATAAAAAGTTATGAGCGAGACAAAATTGCGAAAAAATTTTCAAAAGAATTTGAACATTGAAACGAAGAGCTTGTTGGATCAATCAGATATTTTATTGAAACGATTTAAGAAATCATTATAAAATTCAAAAATCTTGAACATTTGGGAAAAAATAAATACAGCATTTTTGTATATCTCGCCAAGACGAATAAAATGACACAAAAATTATTGAAATTTGAACAATGTTTTGGGTTATTGAAACGAAAATATGAATAAGGGTTTTCGTTTCAATATCCAAAATAATTTTTAAATTTGAAGTTTTAAAATGCGATGTTTACTAGTAAGCCTAAGCCTACGTGAAATGAAAACCATGAATCAGGGAAATCAAGGTTTTCGTTTCAATAACCCAAAACATTGTTCAAATTTAATCATTTTTGTGTCATCTTATTCTTCTCGGCGAGATATACAAAAATGCTGTATTTATTTTTTCCCAAATGTTCAAGGGTTTTAAATTTTATAATGGTTTATTAAATCGTTTCAATAAATAATCTGATTGATCCAACAAGCTCTTTGTTTCAATGTTCAAACTCGTTTGAAAATTTTTTTCGCAATTTTATTTCACGCATAACTTTTTACGGTTAAATTTTCAAGTAAAAAATTCAATTTTTGGGGGAAAAATTCGACTTTTTGACCATGATAAGTGCCTTCTCAACAAGTGAACTAGCTTCAATTTTTTCATGTAGTTAATGCAAGAGCAAAGTTCATCACTTACATAAAACCGGTGTGGCGGCTGAGGCACCCAAATGAGGAGCAATTCGGTTGCTGAAGAGCTGTAAGGCGAGAAACTGGAGGAGAAGTACAAACAGTTTCACAAGGATTTGATTTCGAATCGAGCCAATAAAGATGGAACAGACGAATAAAATCGAGCCAACCCAAGTGGCCTAAAGTTATTTGTAATTTTTAAAGGACTAGTCCGAGCGGAAAAAAGTTGGGAGCTACTTTGACTCTTATACCCCCCCCCCTGAATGTGGGGACTATGAACGTGGGGGACTAAAATCCCATTGAACGTGGGACTAAACTCAAAAAATTTTATTTTTCGAAAATTTTTCAAAAACCACAGGGGTAATTTTTTCATAAAATGAACATTGTAGCATGTTCGATTGTCGCGTCAATACACACTCTTATTTCCCTGAATCAGGGCATTTTTGAAAAAAATTTTGGGCCGAAAAACATGAAAAAATCGGCCAAATTTCGGTTTTTTGATACACTCTATAAGTTGAAAATTGATTTTTCGTGTTAATAAGTAATATTTTTAAATTTTGTATATCAATATAGATATCAAATAAACGGGAATCGTCGGAAAAGGCTAAAAATTTCACTGTAATTTTTTGTATTTCTTACCACAGAAAGTTCAATTTTGACCGAATTTGTTGATCGTTGAAGATTGATACAAAAGTTGAGCTAAAAAATAAATTTATGCAAATTTTCAATTTATGACTTACTTGAGAAACTACTCTAGGGTCCAAGTTAACAGTCGGTATTGTGCCAGAGACAGACCAACCATAGTCTCGGAAATATTTTGGATCGGTGAATACTGGCTGTCCATCTATCCCGAACTCTATGATCTCCTGAAACAGGAATATAACACAAAAAATTTGGATTTCTTCAAGTAGCCGAATCCAAAATTGTTTAACAAAAAAAATAAAAATTCAACAAATTTAGCTCCAGACCAAGAGTTGAACTTTATCCAATCGAATTTAATAGAAATTGCGGAGCTATTACACAATTAGGGGGCCGCCAACGTGAAAATTTTTTAGACAAACTTTTTTTGGAAATGACCCCGCCTTCCCTGATTCAGGGAAGGCGTATTGTGTATTGAAGCGAAAAGTCGCAAAAATGCGATTTTTGCCTTAAAACGACTTCTTTTGAGGTAAAAATGCTTCAATTTTTTAGAAAAAATGAATTTTTTGCGACGTTTCGCTTCAATACACAACCTTCCCTGAATCAGGGAAGCATTTTTTTCGCTTCGAAAATGTCAAATTCAAATTCCCCGCATGTTTTTATATTCGTTTCCAGAAAAAATTTTGAAAAAATTTTTACGTGGGTGGCCTCCCTTGTGTGTAGTATCTCCACAGTTTCCAAAATTAGTGCTCCTCTTTCCATATACGCTTCTGACTATTGCAAAATCTAATTTTTTACCTGATGGAAATGAGGCTCTAGTTGATAGCCTAAAATTTTTTCTTTAAAACCTAAAAAATTGTCACACAGTCTTACAGCATTTGTAAATATCCATAGGATAATGTCGAAAATCTGTGTCATCGCAGAAAGTTTTCAACGAATAGCTGACAATAGCTGAAACGTTTCCTCTCGGTGAAACAGTGATTTTGCGAACCTCCATGGCATCGTCGTTTCTGAGTGAAGTGTCAAAAGCTTGTGAGCTAAGTACGGGAATCCACTAAAAATTGTAAATTAGTAGTAGAGCAGGGTTAACCGAAACCGTATGTTTGAATAACAGATGAAAAAATCGAAACTGTAACAGATAAACAACCGGTCAAGAAAAAAATTCATGTTAAATTATAAGCAAAATTAAAGATCACGATTTTTATAGTGAATTTGACCCAGTGGTAGTGCTCCAAGATTCGAGTCTAAAGTTCTCGAGTTCGAATCTCACCTGAATCAATTTGATTTTGCCTGAGAAAAAATTCATCGTCTTTTTAAAAAGCTTTTTTTCACTGGAATTGCCCCGGTTTTTTTCGTAGGCAAAATCAAAAAATGGGATTCGAACCCGAGACCCTTAGACTCTAATCTTAGAGCAATACCACTGAGCCAAGTTCACGATAAAAATCGTGATTTTTAATTTTGCTTATAATTTAACATGAATTTTCTTCTTTTTATAAATAACTTTTTTCAAAAAATTTTTAAATTTTTCTTTTTTGACAAATTTTTAAATTTATTTGAATTTTTCAATTTTTTGTCCCCGGCCTCGATCAACTCGTTTCTCCTCCCCCGGCTCCAGCTTTTTACAAGATTTTTTGGTATCTACTTACAATATGGCTTGCTGCATGGATTTTCAGTTTGTCGACTTTCCATTGTGATGGGTCCCAAGCAAGGCGCTTGTCTTCCCATTCCATTTGCATATATCCAACAATCTGAAAAATGTGTAATTTTTAAATTTCAACTTGGTTTGGCGTAGAAGAAAATGTGGCGAATTTTTTACACGCATACCATGGCCCAGGTTTGTCATTTTCTTAAAGGACAGTTCAGTGAGAAAAAAAGTTGCCATTTTTGTTGAAATTCGGAAAATTCATGAAAAATGGAGCATTTTTTGTTTTTACAGTAAATTCTGAATCGTTGTAGTTTTCGAAAAAATTGCGTTTGAAATTTTGAACTTGTGTACATGTTTTCGTTGTAATACACAAACTTTTTTGAATTTTTAATCGATTTTGCATCAATTTTTTAAATTTTTATAAAATAAACATTGTAGCAATTTTTTAGAGGTTGTCGTAAAAACAAAAAATGCTCCATTTTTCATGAACTTTCCGAATATCAATAAAAAATCGCAACTTTTTTCCCACTGACCTGTAAGAAAATGACACCCCTGGGCCATGGTATACGTGTAGTGAAAAAACTTTTAATGTGGGCTTACTTGAAGATCTTTCAAAAATTCATTCAATTGAAAATGTTGTAGGGTGATTTGCCCAATTTGAACTTTCACCGATTTGGGCGCATCTTCGGCATACGTTGGCGGTAAAGTGGCAATTGGATGTATGGTTCCGAATCTAACATTGGTATGTTGAGCCTTATTGGCCAAGAAATAATATAAGCATTGCTCATACGCCACGTACTCATGACTAGTCAAAGTTTGTACATCTAAAAGCAAATTTGGCAATTTAATTTCGTACGATTTTTTCAAGAACCTGTAACATTTTCAAAATATTTACACACATCTAGATTAGTTCCTGAGCCAGGGGGAAATTGTGCGAATGCATAGCCAAATAGTGCAGCACAAAGTAAGGCTAAGGTTGATAAAGATTTCCACATCTGAAAATTTTTCTACTGAGGGTGCACGCTAGCCGACTTCATGACGATTTCACGACGCTAGTCGTGAGGCGAGTCGAATTTGTTTGTGTATTGACACGAAAACCCTGATTTGAAAATTTTACTACAACATAGGTTGAGCAATAGCTCGTTGAATTCCTTATTGCATGCCTAACAACTTTAGTTCTCACACCTTTTTACGAAAATCGTTGTATGATGGAGAAAAACCGACTTTTTGTAACTCAAGTAAAAAACAAAAAGTTTACGGTTTTTTTCATCATAGAGTGATTTTCGTAAAAAGATGAGAGAACTAAAGTTGTTAGGCATGCGATAAAGAATTCAACGAGCTATCACTCGGCTCATGTTGCAGTAAAATTTTCAATTCAGGGTTTTCGTGTCAATACACAGACAAATTCAACCCGTGTCACGACGATTAGCATCGTGACTTATTGCAATTCACGACTACTAGCGTCGTGAAATCGGCTAGCGCGCACCTTAAGAAACTTATTAGAAAAGTTATCAAAAAAGAGATATAATTAGCATGTATATTGTACAGAGTGACTATAGTCTTTTTCAGCAAGAGAGAAAATAAAAGCGCTGCCCACATAGCTCAGTGGATAAGTGAGGCGACCGTCCGATCTGGCAAGTTAAGCAACATTGGGCCCACAGGTTCGGTCTCTGTAGATTCAATCAGGGTTTTTGTGTCAATTGTTTTTGACAATCAAATATTTTTGAAAAACTGTTGATTTTCAAAAACAAATTTTTGATTTTCAGACGCAAAAAAACCGAAATTTTGCTCCATAAAAATTTTAAAAAATTTGTTTTTGAAGATCAAAAGTTTTGACCTTGCGAGAATCGAACCTGTGGGCCCAACGTTGTTTAACTTGCCAGATCGGACAGTCGTCTTACTTATCCACTGAGCTATGTGGGCAACATTTTCTCTCTCGCTGAAACAGACTATAAAAAAGTAGATTTTTTGACCAAATTTTCGCCAAAAAAATTTTTTATAACCATATGGGGGGGGGGGTTCTATGCGAAGAATCGATTGAGCGCATTGAAAGATCTTGAAAACAGCTTTCCTGGTTCCAAAAAACCGAAGTTTTACAATTTTCTATGCTTTTTTGGGTTGATTTGGGGTCAGGAAAGCCGTTTTCAAGATTGTTCAATGCGCACAATCCACTTTTAGCCAGCCTGTAAAAATTTTCACTAATTGTTTGCTCTAAAAAACTGAAATAGCC
>JAQGBS010003995.1:0-10810 GCA_034698545.1 Acrobeloides obliquus
CCAATTTGAACATTGTTTTGGGTTATTGAAACGAAAATTCTGATTCATGTTTTCGTTTCAATAACTCAAAACAATTTGCAAATTGGATAATTTTAGTGTCATTTTGTTCGTCTCATTTAGCTATAAAAAATTGCTAAAATGTTCATTTTATGAAAGTTTAAAAAATCGATACAAAAATCGATTTTTCCGCAAAAAATTCAAAAAAGTTTGTGTATTACAACGAAAACATGAACCCAAATTTCAAACTCAAAAAACTACAACGATTCAGAGGTTGTCGTAAAAACAAAAAATGCCCCATTTTTCATGAATTTTACGCATATATAATTTTTACATGGAGTTTTTTCCGAGTGGACTGGTCCCTTAAAGCATTTCGTTTAGTGTTATCGTTGTTTTTTATGCAAATAACTTATGTGATGATCGAAGTCGATAATAAGCAAAAAACAAAATAGATAGAAAAAATAGAATAGAAATGAAGGAATGGAAGGTGAAAGAAGGAAAGAAGGATATGAAATGTCTAAAATGTTTAATGGCGACCCATTAGTTTATTCTTGATATTTCTTATCACATCCACGATGAGATCCACGGCATTCTCGCTCTTTGATTCCTAGGAAAATGTATTCGTTTTAATACGCACACAATTTTTTACATCTACTTTTTGGCATGGGGATACACAAGTTATAACAAGTGACCATCTTTATCACCGACCAGAAATATGCGAATTTTGAGCACGAATATGAATTGTTCTTAGTTAGACAATGGTAAAAAGATTGTCTCGGATGAAACATTTGTCACCATGAACAAATATATCGTGCTCAAAATTCGCATATTTTCTGCACAAGGATTGTTACTTTTTGTAACCCTGATTCAGGGTTTTCGTTTCAATAACCCGAAACGTTTTTTCTTTTTTGTACCCTATTTTGGCGTATAACATTCAATGGAAACACGACGAACTGTTTTGCAAAAAAAGTTACGACCAAACAAAACATGGTGACCGAATGGTTGGGACTGCAGGGTTGCACTTTAAAGTCTCAGGTTCGAATCCCGCTTGAACGCAGTGAAAATAAATTTTTTGATAGCACACAAAAATTCTTACTTTCATAGAGCGATATCTCTTGTGACAACACATATTATCGGCACATTGTACGTAATTCTCACCACATACACAGACTTGTGAGTTGGCTGGCACTGATATGGTTACACAAGTGGTTGTAGCTGGTTCATCTGAAATTTTTTTACAATTTTTTTCGATAATCGCGTTTGAAATTGGCGACTTTTGAAATTTTGTGTATTACAGCGAAAACATGAATGCAGTGAAAATTCGTCCCTGAATCAATAAAAGTTATGTATTAACGCGAAAATTAAAAATTTTTTTGGCAGTTTTCATAAGTCGATGAGAAAAGAAATTTTTTTTAATTTTCGTGTCAATACACAAGTTTTATTGATTCATGGACGAATTTTCATTGCGTTCATGTTTTCGTTGTAATACACAAAATTTCAAAAATCTTCAAACGCGATTATCTCGGCAACGATAACGATTCAGAACATGCCGTAGAAACAAAAAAATGCTCCATTTTTCATGAACTTTTCGAATATATAAAAATCTCGATCCCGGTGAGGGGGGGGGGATCGAACCTATGCTAATAACATGAATGGTCAGCGTCCTACCCATTAAGTCATGCTCACTCCCATCTCACGATGAAACAGTGTTTAGCAAAGAAGCAAAATGTCTCTTTTAGCGTTACTAACGCTGATTTTTTCTAGTCAGGGTTTGTGGACATGGGGAACTCGAATCTGACCAAAAACTTACTAAACTGTTTCGACTGATCATGTGCTATGTAGTTATTCGTATACAAACTTGGATTTTGTTGCTGACTTAATTGGTTTTGTGTTGACAAAGAAGCTTGTGTGGTTGATGAAGATGGGATTATGCCTTGGAGATTTCCTGCCATATTAGCAAAGTAGTTGGACTTAAATTTTTTATTATTTTTATATGAAGAGAGGAGGAGGGCTGCTCCAGAACAAGTTCAATGACTGGAACGGATCATGATTTTTGACCGATCTTCGGCTTTGGGGGGGGGTGAGGGGCATTATCTTTTTTCGGGCATTCATCCCATTAGAGGGGCTATGCCTCCTTAGCTACACCACTGGACTCCGTAAAATTATTTCTGAAGGTGTGCAATTGTTTTTCCTCATGAGGAGCAAAAATTCTGACTAACAAGCCATGTGGCTTGTTAGTTTTTTTTAATCTTTGGAGCTACTACACAATAGAGAGGGGCACCCAAGTGAAAATTTTTTCTGAAAACGACCCCTCTAAGGGTAAAAACATGCGGAAAATCCGAATTTGACATTTTCGAAGCGAAACAACGCTGCGACTTTTAACTTCAATACACAATACGCCTTCCCTGACTCAGGGAAGGCGTATTGTGTATTGAAGCGAAAAGTCGCAAAAATGCGATTTTTGTCTAAAAACGACACATTTTGGGATAAAAATGTGCGGGGAAAGTAAAAATCGAAAACTTGCCAAAAATTGAAATTCTGTCAAAAATAGAAGGTCGTTTTTAGGCAAAAATCGCATTTTTTGCGACTTTTCGTTTCAATATGCAGCCCTTCCCTGAATCAGGAAAGTGCTTTTTCGCTTCGAAAATGTCAAATTCGGATTCCCCGCATGTTTTTACCCTAGAGGGGTCATTTCCAGAAAAAATTTTCTCAAAAAATTTCACGTGGGTAGCCCCCCCCCCTATTGTATAATAGCTCCAAATTTTCCTACTTGTCCCAAAACCGAAGACAAGAAACTTTGGCCAGCATTGACTTGACCAGCCACATTTTGAGTTGGATTTTGTTGGACCATACTAGTTGCTACGGAAGGAATAGTCTGCTGAGTTGGAGGAATAGTCTGTTGAGTTGGTGCCTTAAAAATTTCAAAATTTTCGTGTCAATACAGGGTGGACTTTAAACAACCGGAATTTTGGCGTTTTTTGGCGAAAAATTTTAACGAAAAAAACTTGTCAAAAATCGAAAAATTCGTAAAAAATAGAAAACTTGTCAAAAATAGAAAATTCGTTAAAAATCGAAAAAAACCCGGAATTTGGGCGATTTTTTTCATGTTTTTTCGATCCGAAATTTTTTTCAAACAGTGATCTATTAGGGAAAATTTTATACGAGAAATCGATTGCGCACATGGAAAATTTCTGAAAATGCTAACTTAACCATGGCCCTATTCCTAATTTGAACCGTACGAATCCATACTGATCACTGTCAACCGTACGGATCTGTACTGATCCGTACGGATCAATACGGGTCCGTACGGATCAGTACGGATCCGTCACGAATCAGTACGGATCCGGGCCCTGTTACTAATTTGAACCGTACGGATCCGTACAGTTCAAATTAGGAACAGTGCCTATGAAATCGTCATTTTTTCGATTTTTTATTCAAATTCTTTCGCCAAAAAACGGCAAATTCCGATTTTTAAAGTCCATCCTGTACACTCTTTTTTTTTAAATACCAACGACAATGCTTGCGACAGGGGCTGATCTTGTTGCCTGATTTGGTTGGTGTTTCCATTGCAGTTGCACGAATAAGTCGATTGGCCGTTGACGACGGAGATGCAGATGCAAGCACACGGGTTATTGTTGCCCAAAGTGGCAACGGTATTGCTGAATTGTGGTTGTTGTGGGGTTGTCGAGAAGATAGGAGATGGGGTGGTGGTGGAGGTCGTGGTTGTTGTTGTCGTGGTGGTGGAACTAGTAGTGGTTGGTTGTGTCGTACTGGATGTGGGGTTCGTGGGGTTGTATTGAGGCTAAAAATTTTTATACACGGTCACGGAAAATTTTTTTGCCCCCAAAAAAGCTGTAGAGGAAGAATTCGCCAAAAATTGAAAAGGGGAACAAGGCAAATTTTTAGGACTTCCCCCCAAACCCACTTTGCGCCGCTGTAAGGATGCCGTTCGTCCGATCTGACAAGTTAAGCAACGTTGGGCCAGCGTGGGTTCGATCCCCAGTGGGTAAAACTTTTTATGAAGCAAATAATTTTTGCCCCACTTGTTGCAAATAATTTTTTCATGAAAATCAACAGTTTTACCACCGGGGATCGAACTAGTGGGCCCAACGTTGCTTTACTTGCCAGATCGGTTGGACAGCTTCCTTATCCACTGCACTATGTTGCCTCAACTTTTTTCTGATTCCTATTGAAATGAACTATACACAGCCGCTAAAACGTTGTGTATTTTTGAATTTTATGATGTCTAACTTTTCGCTTCAATACATTTCCCCTGATTCAATTGGAAGCGTAGAAGAAGATTTTTTTCGAGTGCTCCATTACCTGTCCAGTAGCACCACAATCACACATATATTGTGGGTTGGATCCAGCGGAGATCCCATTGATCAAGATCGTGACACATCCGCATTGCCCTGCTTGCAACTGGCCCAGTTCTTGCTGTAAGTCTTGTTGGTTTAACTGCTGTTGTTGTGGGGTTAGTAGTTGGCTTTGTTGTTGCTAAACAATTTTTTACAGGGTGCATAAAAAACCGGAATTTTGGCGATTTTTTCATGTTTTTTTGACCAAGAAAGTTTCTTCAAAAATGACGTTATTAGGGCTAATTTTATGCGAGGGGAATCGACTGTGCGCATTTTCAACGCTTCTCTGACCCTGAATCAGGGAATTGGAGTGTGTGTATTGAAGCGAAAATCAAAAATTTTTAGATTTTCTGCCTGAAAATGACTTTCTGGGGGTAATTTTATGTGGGGGGATTGATTGCGAACATTTTCAATGCTTGAAAACGCTTCCCTGACCCTGAATCAGGGAATTGTAGTGTGTATATTGAAGCGAAAATCGAAAATTTTTTGATTTTCTGCCTGAGAATGACAATCTAAAAATTTTCGCTTCAATACACACACTCCGATTTCCTGAATCAGGGAAGCGTTGGAAATGCGCGCAATCGATTTCCCGCATAAAATTAGACCTAATAGGGTCATTTTTGAAAAAAATTTTGGGTCGAAAAAACATGAAAAATTGCCAAAAGTCCGATTTTTTTATACACCCTTAATTCTTTTTAAAAATTCTGATTTTTTCTGATCTGCACATTTTAAAAATTTGAAATTTTTTTGCAATTTAAACAAATTTATTTCCCCTCTTCCTCAATTTTCGATCGATGGCTCAAAAAATTTAAAATACTGGAAATTTGAATCCATATAAAACAGAGTTCTCCGATAGAAAACTGGATAGTTTTTTAGAAGATTTATTGTAGAAGTGCACACAAAGTTTCGAATAGCCATGTTTATATCTCAACAAACTGTTTATTGAAGCTCACATGTCAAGGATAAATTGAGTACTTTGAAAAAAACCATGTAAAAAACCGGATTTGTAAGCTGTTTTTTAAAGTCCATCTCAACCCCAAATGCCATAAACTTTTTCCGGGAAGTAGATACTAGGTTCGATCCCCGATAGGGTCGAAACTTTTATAAATTTTGAATATCCAACTTTTGGAGCTACTACACAATAGGGAGGCCAACCCACGTGAAAAAATTTTCGAAAATTTTTTCTGGAAATGACCCTTCTATGTGTAAAAACATGTGGGGAATCCAAATTTGACATTTTTTAGGCGAACAAACGCTTTCCTGATTCAGGGAAGGTGTATGTGTATTGAAGCGAAAAGTCGCAAAAATACGATTTATGTCTAAAAACGACCCTTTTTGAGGTAAAGATGTGCGGAGAAGAAAAAATAGAAAAATTCGTCAAAAATAGAAGGTCATTTTTAGGCAAAAATCACATTTTTGCAACTTTTCGCTTCAATACACAGGCCTTCTCTGAATCAAGGAAGCGTTTTTTCGCTTCGAAAATGTCAAATGCGGATTTCCCGCATGTTTTTACCCTAGAAAAAAATCGTTCCATCCTTTACAAGAACCAAAACAATTCGAGTTTGAATTTGAATTTGCCTGAGTATTGACACGAAACCCCTGAATTTGATTTTGTCCCATTATGTCATTTCATTCGTATCGTTTCATTCGGGGCTATGCCAATGTTTTTCTGTTTTCATTGTTTTCGGAACAGGACATTGTTTTTGAAGTCTTTTGACTCCACCACTGCTTCTTCCTTCTTCTCATAAACCTTCTCATCCGTCTTGTATACCCAAAGGTTTAGTAGTCCGTCTAAAAGCCCTATCTATCCCTATCATACGGTAAAATACGACTAGTTTTCCTGCCCATTCATTCATCAAAATTAAAGAGTGGTCAACACCAAAGCCGGAAAATTCCTGTTTCAATTCAATTTCTCTTTGATCGTGGTCGTCTTGTTTTTCGACTTTTCGAGTACCCCACAAATATCAAGAGCCTTCTATTTCTTGATTTGAATAGAAGGTGAGAAAAGGAAAAACTCTCTCGTCCAATCAACTGAGGTTTTTAGTTCTCGAAATGCATTTACTTGTGGGCTATAACATATCAAGTAGCTGGTTGGGATGGGATATGTAGTTACCGGGAAGAAATCGAAATTTCGGAAATGTTCATGGAAAAAAGACTTTTTCAAAAGTTTGAATTAGAAGATGAGTAGGAATGCACAAGTTACAACAAGTGACAATTCTGGTCATCGGCCAGAAATATGCGAATTTTAAGTACGAACAGAAATTATTCATCATTCGATTATTAGACACAAATTTGATTTTTGGTCCAAAATTTCGCTTTTTCTTCAAAAATTCGGTAAAAAAATTCGATTTTTGTCAAAAATTCGATTATTTTTCAAAAATTTGATTTTTCTTTAAAAATTCGACTAATGTCAAAAATTCGATTTTGGTCAAAAATTTTGATTTTGAACAAAAATTCGATATTTGGCTAAAAATTCGAATTTGTGAAAAAAAATCAAATTTTTGACCAAAAATTCAATTTTTAGCCAAAAATTCGACTTTTGTCTAAAAATTTGATTTTTTTTCAAAAATTCGATATTTGGCTAAAAATTCGATTTTTGAAAAAATCAAATTTTTGGCAAAAAAATTGAATTTTTGGTCAAAAAATTCGATTTTTGTCTAAAAATTTGATTTTTTTTCAAAAATTAGACTTTGAAAAAAATGAAATTTTTAGACAAAAATCGAATTTTTGGCTTAAAATTGAATTTTTGATCAAAAATTTCGATTTTGAACAAAAATTCGATATTTGGCTAAAAATTCGATTTTTGAAAAAAAATCAAATTTTTGACCAAAAATTCAATTTTTAGCCAAAAAATTTGATTTTTTTCAAAAATTAGACTTTTGTCAAAAATTCGATATTTGGCTAAAAGTTCGATTTTTGAAAAAAATCAAATTTTTGGCAAAAAATTGAATTTTTGGTCAAAAATTTTAATTTTTGAAAAAATCAAATTTTTAGACAAAAATCGAAATTTTTGGATAAAAATTTCGATTTTTTAAAGAAAATTCAATTTTGAACAAAAAGTCGATTTTTGTCAAAAAATCAAAAAAATTTTCAAAAATACGATTTTTGAAAAAAAATCAAATTTTTGAAGAAAATTTTTGACTTTTGGCCAAAAATTCGATTTTTCTTGAAAAATTTCGATAGTGAGAGTGTCTTATTTTTACATGCATCTCTAAAAATAAACACGGAGTAAATGCTCGGAAAGAACTTGAAATTTTTTGTGTTCGAGTTATGTAAACTTTTTAAAATTGGTCTTTAATTTTTGATTTTTGAACAAATAAAAAAATGAGCTAAAAAATTTAAAAATTTTTAAAAAGTTTTTTGAGATTTCAAATGTTTGAATAATGGACTTACTGGAACATTAGGGCCATTAGCATTGTTACATTCGCACTGGAGCTGTTGACCGCGTGGATTGACGGTAACACAAACACATTGTTGCCTTTTCGTTCTCAATGTTATTAGTTCACCTTCTTCGTCTGCAGAAAAAGCATTTATAGAAGCAAATAGAAATACGCTTAAGCACAGCAACTTTTCGTATGTGTGAAGCATTCTAAAAAAAATTTTTCGAACTCCAACCAGGGTCTGAAAAGATGCTAGCACTCAAAAACACTTATGGGTGCTAGCTGGCACTCACAAGAGTCTCTAACTAAATAGGCTATCAAATCTCGCCATAATTTAGACATTGAAACGAAAACATTTAACTTTTTTTGAAAAATTTTCGTCTCAACAACACAAATAAAATGGCACCAAAATCATCCAATTTGAACATTGTCTAGGGTTATTGAAACGAAAATTCTGATTCATGTTTTCGTTTCAATAACACAAATCAATCTTCAAATTTGATAACTTTGCTGTCATTTTATTCATCGCATTGAGTAATACAAAATGGCCGTACTTATTTTTTCATCCAACTTTCAATTTGTTGGGAAAAAATGACGTGCTTCTCTTCCAATGGGCTTGGGCTTAGGCTTAGGCTTAGGCTTAAGCTTAAACTTAGGCCTAGACTTAAGCTTAGGCTTAGATTTAGGCCTAGGCTTAAGCTTAGACTTAGGCCTATGCCTAAACCTAAGCCTAGCCTATTTTCCATTGCAAGAAAAATACGTTGCCTGATTAGTATTAACTAATCCTGATTTTCCCGCTATACGATCACGCAGAGATGCACCAAAAAGGCTATATCCACGTTTCTTTTCGTTTCAATGTACACGTTGCCTGATTCAATAAAAAGTTCCGTGGTAGTAAAAAAATTTTCGACTATAGTTCATTTAAATTTCTTACAAGTCTCGAGTAGGCACGTAAAAAAAAATACTTTAAAAAAAAACTTGAAAGAAACGATAAAATCAATTTGACGGAAGTCTTAGGCTTAAGTTTAGGCTTAGGCTTGGGCTTAAGCTTAGGCTTAAGCTTAAGTTAGGCTTAAGCTTAGGCTTAGGCTTAAGCTTAGGCTTAGGCTTAGGCTTGGGCTTAGGCTTGGGCTTAGGCTTAAGTCTAGACGCTTAGACGAAAAATGCAAACTATTTTATTACTTTGTTGTCATTTTATTCATTACATAAAGTTATAAAAATTGCTACAATGTTCATTTTATCAAAAATTTGAAAAATCGATGCAAAAATGAGAATTTTCAGTCAACAGTCTGTGTATTTAAACGAAATCCTGCTATTCAAATTTCTAATTGATGGTATCCCATAAACATTTAGCATTCAAGATTCCATGCATATTTTACACATTCTCCAGTACGAGAAAATCGTAATATTCTTCAAGTGGTTGTTCACAAAGTTTCGGTGTGGTTTTTGGACTGAAGAAACAAAGCTAATTTTTCAAGTAGCTCAAAAAGGGTACTGTATCTGACAAAAAAGTGAGTGTAGTAAGCATGTGACGATTTTAAAGATGACGAAAATCTGTACGAAAATGATCTGTTTACTTTTTGACCTACGTTCTTAAAGGACCACACATTAAGGTAAGACATAAATGGATGAAACAAAACATGGATATGACATTTCGCAATGACGTAGGAGGACAGGAAAAAAAGTTGCTATAATCGGAAAGTTCATGAAAATGGAGCATTTTTTGTTTTTACAGTAAATTTTGAAACGTTCACGTTGTCGAGAGAATTGCATGTGAAGTTCCGAATGTGTGTATTACAACGAAAACATGTACGTGTATTTCAAATTCCTGATTCAATCAAAAGTTTTTATTGAAACGATCAAACACATAAAAAAAGACTGATTGAATCGTATTTGACATACACTACACTTATGCCTAACACTGAGAAAAATTTGTCAAAAACGGATTTCTCCCCCCCCCCTCCCCAGGGTGACAAAAAGATGCAATCACGGCGTACAAAATACGAAAAGATGAAATCAAAATTTTTTTAATGTGGCTAATCGACTCAGTTTGCTGAGCGCTTTAAAACGAGTACCATATCATGAGGGTTTGTGAGTTTTGCCCATAGCCTAGTGGCTAAAGCGCTCAGCCTTTACTCAAAGGGCACGGGTTCGATCTCGCGCCAAAAAGTCATCTTTTATATTGTTGTCAAAAGTTATGAAAATTTTTGCATATCCATATTTTTATGCGGGGAACACAATGGCGTTATTATTTTTGCATGAAAAATTTTCGGAAAATTGAAAAAATCGAAAAATCTCAAAAAAGATATTTCTCAAAAATTTTCATGAAAAAATAATAGCGCCATCGTGTTCACTGCATAAAAATATGGACATGCAAAAATTTTCATGACTTTTGACAACAAAATTTAAAAAATGACTTTTTGAAGCGGGATCGAACCCGCGCCCTTTGAGTGAAGGTCGAGCGCTTTAGCCACTCGGCCATGAGACAAAAACACAAAACCCCATGATATGGTACTCGTTTTGAAACGCTCGGTGAGCTGAGTCGATTGGCGACAGAGGGACGATGAGAGAAGATGATTGACATCAGAATCATCGAAATCGGAGAAAAGTTTGTGTATTACAACGAAAACATGTAGACAAAAAAATTTTTCACTTTTTTGCCTCTTTGTTACTATAAGAGTAAAATGTCGGGGAGTACCACTCGGAGTCATATCTTACTCTAGAGTATAATGCTCGGAGAAACCACGAGCACCCCCCCCCCCGGAACTACGTTCTGAACGACCCAATAGCTACGGTCCTAGTGTAACACAAGACTAAGAGCAAGACCAAAAATTTTCCAACAATCTTAAAAAACACAACAGCACCGAACTTGATCTCGGCGATCTTTCTTCTTTTCTCATACCGGACAAAATCGGAAACCCAATCAAAGCCATGAAAGAATGAAAGAGAAGAGTCTCCATTCATGGGAATTCGGTTTCGAATGAAGCTTCTCTCTCCCACAAAAGTACAACAAGTAGCCGCATGGAACAACATGGATATTAAATGACCAGTGGTTTCTTTACCTCCAACTCGTGT
>JAQGBS010003996.1:0-10810 GCA_034698545.1 Acrobeloides obliquus
AAATTTTCTATTTTTAGACAAGTTTATGCAGCATCGGGAATTGTTTATATTTGGATATTTTTTATGATTTTTATCGGTATTATTTGTTTGGTATGGTTGGTGTTTTATAGAAGAATGATCTCATACAAAGATAGAATAGAAAATTCCAAAAAAGTAGAAGCAAAAAAATGTTTTAAGATAAATTTTGGAAGAGGCAGGGTAAATATAACGACATCGCATAATTTAAATTAGATTTTTGATTAATTTTTATTGTGTTTGTATATACGAACTTGATTTTTCTATATTATAAATATTGTGTCCACTCTAATAATTAAAACAGGTTCCGCAATAGAATCGAGCTTTGAGACGAAGGGCATGTCACAAAATTTTTTTGACGCAGAACGAAAATTTATGTGGATATTCTGATAAAACTCATTGAGTTATGCAACTTTTGTTCTGGGCTTCCGGTCCGACAACTTCTCCCCTGAGCGGTACAGGCCCCCAAAGTTGGGAAAAATTGCCATTTTTCGATCAAACTTGGATCGGCTCTAAGTCAATAAGTCTGTTAGCTTTCGACAAACGGTCTTTTGAATTTTGTAGCTGGAGATTGGGGCTTCATTTTATGCCAAGACCACCTTGGCTCCAGACATTTACATAATTTTATACATAGGCAAATACGAAAAAATACCCCAAAAACTGACCCCCCCCCCCAAGTAGCTTCAGCCCATCACAAGTTTCGAAATGAAAAAAAAGTATTTTTAGTTTTTGCAATAAAAGATCTCACTAGTTGTGAGGAACGTTTATGCAACAAATCAGAAAATTTGAGGCTTCCTTTAAAGTTGGGTGAACGTTTAAAGTTCGGTCGTCTGGCTCTACTCGAAAGCTAGGATAGCGAAATTTGCTATAATTTATATATATTCGAGAAATTCATGAAAAATGGAGCATTTTTTGTTTTTACGGTAAATTCTAAATCGTTATCGTTGTCGAGATAATCGCGTTTGAAGTTGGCGATTTTTGCGTTGCGGTTTTGAATTTGAATTTCCCGCCAAACCCTGATCATAAAAATAAAATTTATATAATCGGATATCTTCTCTTCAAAATGCCGATATTTTTTCAAAATCAGGATCAAGTAATCATTTTCACGGTTCGAAAATATGCGTAAACAATTTCTCTCATAGAAAATCCATGTATAGTCGGTTCTCCGATGAAAAACATATTTTTTAAAATCATTTTCACTTCAATACACACCTTAATTTCCCTGAATCAGGATCAAAAAAGCATTTTAAAGCTTCGGAAATGTGCGCAATCGATTTCTCACATAAAATTACCCCTAGAGGGATTTTTTTAGAAAAAAAATTTCTGCCCGAAATTCATAAAAAAATCACAAAAAGTCCTATTTTTTGACCCACCTGGCATATGACCAACCAGTATTTTGGAAACATTATCTAAAACTTTTGTTCAATTTTTATAATTATCTGAAATTTCTCGCTCAAATTCTTTTGTTTTCATCAATCATTTACAACAAAAATTACTCACAAACGAATCTTTCAAGGACTTTTTCTTCTATTAAGATAAAAAAAGTCAAACATGACTAACAGTCATTCGGGCAATTATTAATACCCGCAATCGAAGATTCCAATCAAATTACTTTTTTGTATTTTAAAATCTAGCCTATTGGAAACTTTATAGATAGTTAAGCTTTTATATCTTGAATGCGTCTAGCTGATACATGATTTAACTATGCAAAAATTTTCAAATAGAATTTTCCTATTGATTTCGATGCTAAATTTGATTACACCGATTCGACCTCAATACTATGGAAATCATTGTGGAAAAGGAGTTGGATATTTTGGTGTTCCATTTATGGACGAATTCGATGCTTGTTGTTATGAACATGATAGATGTTTGGAAAAATGGTTTATTTTTTTTGATATTCTATGCCATGTAGATGTAGTCAAATGTATGATAAAAGTGAGAAAAGAAACTGGGAGACCGATTCCAAGAGCAATTGTTAGAGGAGTACGACGTGATATACCGGATTTAGATGAGATATTAAACGATTTTGGACTTTAATTATAAGATAAGTAGTAAATTATAAATAAAAATTCTAAGTTGTTATTTTGCAATTCATAATTTTTTTCACCCAAGCATCTATAACCAATCTGGTACATCAGAGCAAAGCCGAGACTCTAAGCCCGACTCCAACATGAATCAGGTTTTGGCGGGAAATTCAAAATCGTAACTCAAAAATCGCCAACTTCAAACGCGATTATCTCGACAATAATAAAGATTCAGAATTTATTGTAAAAACAAAAAATGCTCCATTTTTCATGAATTTTCCAAATATATATAAATTAAGACCAAGATCAGTTTGCAACTTACCATGGTCAGTTTACAATTTACCTGATCAGTTTATAACTTACCTATGTAAATTTGATATTCCAACGTATTTCGGTCCAATTTTTACAGTTTTCATCGTTTTTCGTGATGATTGTAATGATTTATAAGGTCAGTTTGAAACTTCTTAAGGTCAGTTCTTTGATATTCTTTCTCCAAGCTCCAGTTTGAATCTTTAAAGAATTCACAATTCCTCGCCTAACACGAGAAGGGGGGAGGTATTTCCCCAGCCTAGTATAATGTACAATAAAAAATACTAGAATTTACTAAACAAAAATATCAAGGTGAATATTACAGGGACGCAAACAGCTACCCCAACTATTTATATAGCATGTTTTGTTGTTCTATTCCTGTAGTAGCTTTAAAATTTTTTGATATAACAACAGTTTTTATGAAACCTACTATATGGGCCATATAGCAATAAGTCCATATAGGGTTGGGATAAGATAACTAGCAATTTTTTGAATTTTGGGGGAAGTTCCTTCAACACTGGGTGAGAAGTTACCAACCCCCTTTCTAAAAGGTCCGATGAGAGAGTCTCCCTACTTTGTAAGTGTACTTTTTTATCAAAAAAACGTCATTTTCAAAAAGTTTACATGATTTGTGATTCGTCATTACAAGCTGCTTATCGAATGTTTTTAACCCAAAATTTTTGTCAAAGCAAATATTTAGAATCAAATAAAAAGATTGAATCAGCAAAAAATCTATAAACGATAACACCTATATTGAAAGTAAGTATCACATTGAAGTCTAGCATAGCAAAAAAATGGATTAATGTGTTCTTTATCAAAGAATATAAAATGGTAGACGAAAACAACACTCATCATTTTTCCCAAATGTGCTGTTTTATCAATGAGGAAATGGAAAATCCGATTTAATCTCGATTTTTGGCGATTTTTAAAAAAAGTTGACAAAATTAGAGCCCCATGGGGCTCTATTAGAGGAAATACGGTAAACTAGATTTTGGTTGAATTTTCACAAAAATTTCAGGTTTTTCTAAGCTGTTAGAACTGTCCCTTTAACGGTTTTGGGCATGAGGAGCATTATGGATATTAATTTTGAAAAAATCGATGCCCCGAGCAAATCTCGCTTCCCATATATAAAATTTTAAAAAATTTTTTACCTTGATGGCATCAAGGCTTGATGCCCCTTCTAAACTTGAATCCTGAAGGCACTAAGACAATTCCTCCAAATAGTTAAATAAAAAAGATCCTTGAATTTTTACTTCAGCCATAAAAAGTTTTTTGATTTGGAGCAATTGTCCTAACGAAGCAATTGTCCTAATGAAGCAATTGTCCTATGGAGGAATTGTCCTAGTGCCATCCTGAATATGATCGTATGTTTTTAATAAATAATTTTTTCAAAATATGACTTCATTTTTTACAAATATTTATTTTTTACAAATCCAATATAGAAAATTTTTAATGTTAAAAAAGCTATAAATTTTAGGCTCGAAATGGTCATTTTGACAGGACATAAAGAAACAGTACAAATAGACACAAATAGTACTATGAAGACTTGGTTTACTATAAATGATAATGGAGAAGTTTTTGGCACAAATAAAATTGTTTCTACCTCTGTTAGTACTGGTTTCAGTTATAGTGGTCAGTATACTCAAATTCTCCTCGAATTTAATTTATCTTAGGTTTTGGTTTCGATTTTTTGAACGCTTATTCTCAACCGCTATGGATTGGAACAATGCATTTGGTCTTATTTAATGAAAAACACCAAATAATCGAGCATTTTATCGTAACTCATTGTATAAAACCGGGTGATCGCCAAAAATTTGAATGGAAAGACAGAGTAAGACTTTAATCCATAGTTTTCACCACACTATAGCGATTCCCTTTTCAATCCCTCGCCTAAATTTGGGAGAAAGGAGTGCATATGTTAATGAGGGGTCAGAAATGACCCCCCACACACAGAACCCCTCTCCCCAAGCAAGATGAAGGGGGGGGACAAACCATACCTGGGCAAGGGGTCCAGATGTGGACCTCTTTCCGTAAAAAACTTGGCGACCTTTTTTTGGTCACCAACCCGGGGGAAGGTCGTAAAATTTACGGATTTACCCCTATACCTCCCCCCCCCCGTAAATTTGTAGAAAATATGGATCTCCTCTGCCCAGATATGAGGCAAACTGCGATTTTTCTTTAACAAACAGCCAAAAAACATACTAAATGAGACGGGACCTTTTTTTAGTCACCACTTTTTAAGGGGGCAGTAAAAAATTAAAATTTGGAGGAGGGGTGACAGTAAAAAACCCAAACCTTATATAAGACCCATCCCCACACAAGAACTTAGAGCCCCTGCACAAAAGTTGTGCATAATGACCTCCCTCTATTCACCTATGAGGGGAGGGGGGTACACCAGCACAGTTCAGAAGAATTTAAAAATCACTTGGGTTAGATTTTTAGAATTTCAAATAAATTTATTGGAATTTTGGTGATTTTGAGGATCACCCAGAATCGACTTGGGAATTTTTGGAGGCGTTTGTTAACTTTTGGTTTAAACCATGAAATTTAGGTCCAACCAAAACACTTACATCAGATAAAAAGCTATAGTATTTATTATACGCATGATGGTAAAGATTTTGGAACAACAAAAGAATCTTTCATCGAAGAGCTGTGTGAAAAACCTAGTCCAACTCATCTTCAAAGAAGAAATGCTGTAATCCTGATTGATGAAAAATCTAATAAGACCATCAAATTCAAGGTTTTTAAGAAAATAAACGAACTTTTCAGAAATCGAAGCATGAAAATGTGATTTTTTTTGCAAATTTTGTATATATAAATTTTCATATAAATATGGTTTAAAAATACATGATAACAATTACAAAATTGGATTGATCAATTAACACAGCAACACTCTTTCAAAATTTCGGTTTATTCGAGTGTTTTTGACTATGCTTAACACATTGCACAAAAAATTTTTTAAAAAAGCCCGTGAGAAAAAGAGAGTATTCTCGGTCTTAAATTATATTTAAAATTAAAAATCTTAGTTTTTTATTAAGCTTGGCTCAATGGTTATACTCCTGGATTCGAGTTTAAGATTCTCGGGTTCGAGTCTCACATAAGTCAATTTATTTTTGCCTCAAAATAAAAGCTGGTATAAATATAAATAATGAGCACTTATTGTACTTTATACACTTGAAAGTTTGATAATATTTTCATTGATATTTCTCATAGTTGTCTACCTTCATACGAAATTTTTGACCTTCATAGTGTCTATTGATCAATATCACATTTTTGTGCATAAAAATAACTGCTGAGCCAAAACCATGCACTGATTTAAACTGTGTACATATAATCATTGGTTTTCTTATTTCTTCTTACTTATTGTAATCCTTTAGCAAGAAATTATTGATTTTGAAAAATACAATAATTTTTATTTATGGGCTGTATCATAAGTACCAGTGGCTCAAAAAATACATAGAATTTGGGCATTTTTCGCTCGTTTTCGATGAAATTTTTTCCTTGGTTGCCGCCACTTAACGTTGACTAAACTCGGAAAATTTTTTATTTTCTTCATGAAATTACCCATTTAGGGGTAATTTTATGCGAAAAATCGATTGCGCGCACTCTCGCAACCTGAAAACTGCAAAAAATGGTGGAAATTCGCGAAAAACGACCACGCAAACGAGCTAAAATTGCCCAAATTTGATGTATTTTTTGAGCCAGTATGGTACAATCCAATAAAATTTTGAACGGCTCCAAAGAAATTTATGCCATCAAAGCCTACTCTTTATTCATTTTGGAGAAGTTCTTGTGCATGGAGAGTCAGAGTTGGTAATTTTTTAATTGAAAATTTTTTTAATAATTTTTTGAGCTCTTGCCCTAAAAGGCATAGAATATGAATATAAAGCAGTGGATATTTTTAATGGTGCTCAAAATGACCCGGAATATCGAAAAATAAGCCCATTTGGTATGGTTCCATGTCTGCTTCATGATGGAACCGCGATTGTCGAGAGTATGGCTATAATTGAGTATTTGGAGGAAAAATTTCCACAAACGAAAAGATTATTGCCAGACAAGCCAGAAGATCGGGCTACAGTGAGAGCATTGGCTTATATGGTAAAAAAATTCTCTGATTTTGCTGAGATCCCCGATCTATCACAGAACCCTGCAAAATCTTTTTGATGGAAGGGAAACTGAACCCTCCTCTAATAACAGTGCTGAAGAATTCTTTATAACGCACCGGACCACTACACCATGGTGGTCCCTAGATGTGTGGTGGCTAATTTCGACATTGATGTAATACCAACCACAGCAGATTTTTGTCCATGTATATGTTACCATTTTATCTGAAACTCGACATCTAAGAGCATGAAAACGATGCCTAAGCCCAAGAGTGCGCCAACACTTGCGGACGAACTTTTGCGGACCCGACATTTGCGGACAAACATTTGCGGACCCGACATTTGCGGATCCGACTTTTGCAGATTGTATCGGGTAATCTCCAAATGTCGGGTCCGCAAAAGTTCGTCCGCAAGTGTCGGCGCACCAGTCCAAGAAATCCACCTGCCTAAGCACCTGGGCTTTAGACCTAAACTTAAACGCATAAAATCAATATCTAAGCTTAGGCGTCGATTTCATGTGCTTAGGCCTAGGTCTAAGGCTTAGGCAGGTGGGTTTCTTAGGTTAGGCATCATTTTCATGCTTTTAGGTATCGTTTTCATACACTTAGGCGTCGATTTTCAGATAAAACGATAACATATATACAGGGTGGCGAAAAAAAGTTCCATTTTACCATTTTTTACGAATTTTGGACCCAAAAATTTTTTTTAAAAATGACCCTATTAGGAGTAATTCGATGCTGGAAATCGATTGCACCCATTTCCGAAGTGTGAAAATGCTTGCCTAACCATGATTCAAGAAAAAATTGGTTTTTTTGAAACGAAAATGGTCATTTTTAAATATTTCTCCTGAACCAGGGTCAGACAAGTGTTTTCTTGCTTCGGGAATGCAAGCTATCAATTCCCCGTATCGAATTACCCCTAAGAGGGTCATTTTTAATGAAAAAAATGTATTTAGATCACAAGCAACATTCAACCGATTCAAACAATTCGAGTAGCAAACTACTATGGACAAGGTGATCAAGAAAAAGCCAATTCTTGGAATAAGCATTTTATCGAAGTCGGCTTTCATGCCCTTGAACAAATGCTGCAAAAAACCGCTGGAAAATATGCTTTTGGGGACAGTTTATCTCTAGCTGATGTGTGCATCCCGGCTCAAGTTTTCAATGCGAGATTGTAAGTCTTATTTACAAAAAGGCAAAAAAGATTTTAAGGTTTTCAATCGATATGTCAAAATTTCCGACTATAGAAAGAATCGATAAGGAGCTTGGAGAAATCTCGGAATTTCAACAAGCACATGCTACACGACAACCAGATACTCCTAAAGAAAACAAGGCTTGAGAAAATGATCAATATTATTTGTATAGCAATAAAAAATGTCATTTTTTCATCAAAAATAGCTAAAAATGGCTATTTTTTGTCAAAAATGCGATCTTTTGGGTAAAAAAATCCAATTTTTTCGATAAAAAATAAAATTTTTATAAAAAGGTCTACAAAGGTAATCCATTTTCTCCCTACACCACTGTCCTCTTACACGTAGCTAAGTCCAAATTTGGGGTCCACTTTTGAATTTTACCTACACACATGCATTTTTACAACACTAAATTTTGGGCAAAAACCTGACCACCTCCGGAGGGATGGTCGGTGGGTTCCAAAAAACCAAAAAATAAAGAAATTTACCTAATGTTTCTCTTAGTAGCTACGCTACTGTTCCTCCTCCCTCACAAAAAAGTGGCAAAAATATAAAACCCCCTCACAGTTATCAAAATATGATATTCTCTTTTCTATTATAACACCAATAAACAGACGTCATCATTTTGGACTTACTTTGTTTCATAATTGAGACTTTTGGAGCTACTTCGGCTCTTATACTCACATTGAACGTGGTCTAAAATCAAAATTTTTTTCGAAATTTCCTCAAAAATGATCCTATTAGAGGTAATTTTATGTGGGAAACATGTTGGCAATGTTATTTTTGCGTAAACTTCCATTGTTTAGAAAATTGAATTTTCGAACATACAACGTACATATTTCGAAAAAGCTAATATGCAAAAAGTCGATTTTCTAAAGAATGGAAGCGTTATTTACGCAAAAATAACATCATCAACGTGTTTCCTGCATAAAATTACTCATAGGTGTTCACGCACCCAGGGTGAAGTGATCGATTTACGAGGTTGTTTATGCAAAAAATTATTTTCAGGCCTCAAAATGAAGTTAGTCATAGGAAGATGGTTATAAAATTTTATAAACTTGAAGGAAATTTAACAACTTCATAATTTTTCTGAATAACTTCGTTCATTTTGAAAAATTTGTTAAATTTGTAATGGAAAAAACTAGTTTTTGGATCCCAAATACGCAGTTGGTACTTAATTTTTGACCCATTACGACGAAGTTAGGGAGGGTGACACCCTCCCATTGAGCAGGCTTGAAATTACCCCTAATAGGGTCATTTTTGAGAAAATTGCAAAAAATAAAATTTTTCAATTTTAGACCACGTTCAATGGTAGCTTAAAGCTCCAAATAGCTCCAACGTCCAATGGGGTAGCTCCAATAAGAGCCGAAGTAGCTCCAAACTTTTGAACTTTTCCGTTAAAGTGACCTTGTGAAAACAAAAGAAAAAATTTATCGGTCTGTCTCGGTTGTGTAGAAACTTCGCCAAACAAAAGCATGTGTAATAGTTTAAGAAAGTTTTGTTGATTGTTGTTTTAAACGGGTTTGCTGGCAGAACACTTTTTCTATTTCCTATTGATACCTTTTATTGTTCAGTTCAAATAGCTCATACCAAATTGGAAACTATATGATGGAGGTTAGAAGAATAGTACTTATCTCACTTTTGATATTCTGCTATCTTGTTGAATTTATTTCTTGTAATTTAAATAAGAATATACAAAATGAAGATGTTGAAAAAAGATATAGTTTATTAAGGAGAAGTTTATTTTATAGCAGTAGAGTTAAGCGTTATGGGAATTATTATGGCGGAGGAGGTATGATTTTGAGATTCACCCACCATCTATTCCTAGCACACTTGCAAAACCCCATTTTTTGGTCCGTACATTTGTACATGGGGTGAGGGGGTCGCGCAAGGGTGGAGGGTAGGGGTCGCATAAGTTTGTTTGAAGGGCTCGTGTGGGTGGGGGGGGGGGTAAGTTGTCACGTAGGGTGAGAGGTCGTTCAGGAAAGAAGAGTAGGCCAATGGCGCAAATAAGGAGCTTCCCCCCACAGTAAAGGGGGCTCTAAAGTAGAGTCGAGTAGAAAATTTTTTTAACAAGTGACCCTTTAGGGGTAATTTTATGCGAGGAATAGATTGCGCGCATTTACGAACCTTGAAAACGCTTCCTTTACCCTGATTCAAGGAAAAATAAAAAAATCCTTTCTTAATAACAAATAAAGCATGCGCGAACACATTTGTTTATAATAAAAGTTAACTCTAACAAACTTTATATACTTTCTTTATGTAAATAGATTGATTTTCGCTTCGAAACACCAATCCCTTCCCTGAATCAGGGTCAAGAAAATATAAAATTTTGATATCCTGGATGTAACTCGCATCTTCATTGCGAGTTTCCTATTGACTGCACCATTTGGTCCGAACTTTTTCCTTTTATCCGGTTGAAACAGAGTATAATAACTTTTTTGAACTGTTTTTTTATAACTTTTTCTTTCGGGATTGAACCTTTGACCATTTAAGTAAAAATTGGGACTCTTGTCACTTCACCATTGATGATGACTTTTTATCACACCTGAAAATCCCCTATATTTTCTTTTTTTCAGGCTGTTGTCAATGTGGCGAATGCGGTGGACCATATGGAGGAAGCCAAGGAATGTGGCAAGGGCCTAGCAGTTACGAAAAAAGAATCATCATGGAAGAAAAATATGCGAATGGCGGCGCAGGTCAATGGCAAAGTTTTGGAAATGGTGGTGGAATAGGAGGTCCACCCCTTGGTGGAGGATTTGGTGCTGGAGGTGGAGTAGTAGGCTTGGTGAATGGCATACTTTTTGGTAGATAAGCCATAAATTGAATAATTGTTGTAATTTATAAAAATTGTAATTTTTTAAAATAAATTTTTTTTTTAATTTTCTGGTAAAGCCAATCTTGTGACATCAGTTTCGAAGTAAAGTTTATTTTTATGACAATTTTAAAGGGGGATAAGATCTAGGGACTAATTTCTGAAAATTTTTTTTTGCCAAAACAGCCTATATAAGGCTAAAATTATGCGAAAAATTGATTGCGCGCATTTCCGAAACATGAAAATGCTTTCTTGATCCTGATTCAGGGAGATAGATGTGTGTGTATTAAAGCGAAAATCGAAAAATTTTGAAATTTCTCCCTCAAAATCATATTTCTGGGGGTAATTTCATGCG
>JAQGBS010003997.1:0-10808 GCA_034698545.1 Acrobeloides obliquus
AGGTTTTAGGGGGGGGGGGCGATCAAGTTTTTTTTCCGCTACTGTAGCATGTGCACGCTCAATATATGTACATAAGATATGAATATCCGACTACTTGTATCATTTTTAATTTTAGAGTATGACTTGATGGCTCATGCTAACACGGGTTCTGGAAAGACGGCTGCCTTTTTACTGCCAATTATTGATATTCTCCAAGAATGGAAAATGAACAATAACCATTATTCAAATTCTAATCGTCCACTCGCGCTAATTCTTGCTCCCACTCGAGATCTTTGTCAGCAACACTATGAAGAAGCACGTGCTTTTACTATTGGTTAGTTTTTTCCATACCTCAAAGGTTGCGATAACTCGCTTCAATCGAACCTCTCCCATTTAAAATGTATTCCTGACCCTGATTCAGGCAAGATGTGCATGTATTGAAGCAAAAATATACAAATTCAGGATCGGTGAAAAAAATCGCACAAAAATCTTAAAAATCAGGGGTTTTTTTACACACCCTATATGTAAATTATTGATAATTTTTTAGGCACTCGTGTGCATGTTGCTGCCTGTTATGGCGAATATGATATCCCACAAAATCTCCGAGATATCCGACATGGTTGCGATATACTGTGTGCAACTTCGGGAAGACTGTTGCAATTCTTGAGCGATGGACACATCAAACTCGACAAGCTTCTATTCTTTGTGATGGACGAGGCAGATCGCTTGCTCCAGGACAGTTTCATACAAGATATCGAAATGCTTCACAGAAGTTTTGCTGAGGTAGGAAATTTGTTTATAAAAATATTTAAAAAAATTTTAGAATCCTGCTAGGAGAACTTACATGTTCTCGGCTACATATAATGAAGAAGTACAAGGGATGGCAAAAAAATTTCTCAACGCAAATTACTTTTTTGTTCGAATTGGTATATTAAATTCGGCAGTGCAAAATGTTGAACAAAATTTTATTGAGGTAAATTTTCGGTATTCTTCAAGAGGGACCCAAAATAACATGAATTAAAAAAATTTTTTTTCTAGAAATGATTCCTATAGGGGTAATTTTATGCGGGGAATCGATTACGCGCATTCCCGCAGTATGAAAATGCTTTCGCGGTCCTGATTCAGGGAAAGGGGATATGTGTATTAAAACAAAAATGAACAAGATTTCGCAGGAAAACAGGTTTTCTAGGTGGAGAATCGATTGCGCGCATTCTCGAAACGTGAAAACCCTTCTCTGACCTCGATTCGGTGAATATGGATTTTGGAGAGTATAGCCTATCATCCTACTAGCTCGCCAGCCTACAACCTACTAGTTACTTACGAGTCTACTAGCTAGCCAGCATACAGCCTACTAGCTAGTCAGCCCACAGCCTCCCAGACTACTAGTTTGCCATCCTACTATCTAGTTAGACTACTAGCTTGCCAGCCTTCCAGTCTACTAGCTAGGCTTGCAAGCTCATTTCTGTTTCAATACACATATTCCTCTTCCTTGGAAAACAATCAAATTTTATGAAAAAATTTGTGTATTGCAACGAAAACATGTACTTGAAAGCTAACTTCACACGCAATTATCTCGAAGCGTTTCGCGATTCAGAATTTGGCATAAAAACAAAAAATGCTCCATTTTCCACGAACTTTCAGAATACCAACAAAATGGGCAACTTTATCCCGAGTGAAATGATCTTTTGTTACTTTTAACAAGAAATTTAGGTAACACAGCAAGATAAAAGAGACTTGCTAAAAGAGCTTCTTGAAAGTAATGCAACTCGAGTAATAGATGAAGAGACTGGGAAAGGTAATTTTTTATAATCATCAATTTTAATTTCTAAACGCGTTCTTGGGCATGATAACACGACCACGCAGGGATGCAGGATTAAAAAATTCTATAAAAGGCTGTAATGCAAACAACATTTCAAAAATTTTTTAGAACGGTTGTTGGTACCTAAAACAATGATTTTCGTAGAGCAAAAGAGATGTTGCGATAGGCTAGCTTGCACGCTACTGACTATGAATATTATTTGCCAAAGTCTTAACAGGTAATTTTTAAAAAACCTTTAACTTTAAACAATTTTAGCGATCGAAATCAGAAACAAAGAGAAGAAGCGTTGAATATGTTTGTGAAAGGCGACATCGATGTCTTGGTCTGCACAAATGTTGCTGCTAGGGGCCTCAATATCAAGGGTGTTAAACACGTATGTTGTGAATTTAACGAAAAAAATTATTTACTAATTGTTTAGGTAATCAATTATGACTTGCCATGGGATCGGGATAATTATGTTCACCGTATTGGCAGAACTGGCAGAGTAGGACATAAAGGGATGTCCACGTCTTTTATCGTCTCCACAAACTATCGGGAAATTCAGATGGCTCATGAATTAATCGACGTAGGTTGTTTTGCTTGTTGTTTCCATTTAAAAAAATTTGTGCAAAAACAAAAATCACAGGCTGGAAATCAAACGCCGGCTTTTAGCGCCATGGACCGGCATACTCATCACTACACCATGAGACTTATCAACAAGTCCTTTTTAATCTTTAGAGTTAGATTGCAGCAATTTATCCATGTTCCCATTTTTTAAATACTAAATTCAAATTTGTTCATATTCACTATTTAGATTTTGAACGAAGTTGGTCAAACACCACCGAAATTCTTGGAAGACATGGCAATGATTTCCAAGATTCGACGAAATAGTGGAAACCGAGCCGTTGCTGCTCCTGCTCCTAGATATTCACCCCCTAGTTATGAAGAGACTCCATTTGAATGGTGAAAATTTAAAAAAAAAGTTCTGAGCTACTACACAATAGGGGAGTGGGAGCCACTCACATGAAAAATTTTTCTGGAAATGACCCCTCTAGGAGTAAAAACAAAAGTCACAGGCTGGGAGTCAAACGCCGGACTTTGGCGCCATGGAATGGCATACGGCGAATCCGAATTTGACATTTTCAAAGCGAAAAGACGCTTCTCTGATTCAGGGAAAGCAAATTGTGTATTGAAGCGAAAAGTAGCAAAAATGCGATTTTTGCTTAAAAACGACGGACCATAGTGAAAATCAGTGAAAAACGTTTCCCTGGTTCAGGGAAAGCGTATTGTATATTGAAGCAAAAAGTCGCAAAAATGCGATTTTTGCTTAAAACGACCCATTTTGGGGTAAAAATGTGCGGGGAATCCGAATTTGATATTTATAAAATTCCTCTGATTCAAAAAAACTGTATATCGACGCGAAAATTGGAAAAAATAACAAAAAAATCGAAAGGCACATCGTATTTAATAAAACACAAATTTTAAAGCTCAAACTTTTTGCAATATTATAGTTAACCAATGATTTAATCCAATTAACAAATAAGTTTTGCGTCGATATACAGCTTTTCTTGAATCCGAGAAATTTTATAAACGTAAAAGTCGGATTCCCCGTACATTTTTACCCCAAAAGAGGTCGTTTTTAAGGCAAAAATCGCATTTTTGCGACTTTTCGCTTCAATACACAGGCTTTTCCTGAATCAGGGAAGCGTTTTTCATTGATTCTCACGACGATCTGTCGCTTTTAGGCAAAATTGTATTTTTGCGACTTTTCGCTTCAATACACGCCTTCCCTGAATCAGGGAAGCGTCTTTTCGCTTCGAAAATGTCAAATTCGGATTCCCCGCATGTTTTTACCTCTAAAAGGGTAATTTCGAGAAAATTTTCATGTGGGTGGCTCCTCGTTCTCTATTATGTAGTAACTCCAAAACTGCCATATTTTGTATTTATGAAAATTGATCAAAATTGTCGATTTTTGAAATTTGCCATTGTACTTAAAATCTCTTATTTGTAGACCATAACTTGTTGAATGCACCATGTAAAATTTTCTCAACAAGTTATGATCAAAGTTGTTTAAATCACATCAAATGTGATCCAAATATTTATTGGTTTTTCGGCAAGTTATGTTGTTGATGCTCTTTGTTTAAAAATCCAAAATTTTCGATTTTCGCTTCAATACACGTGATTAAAGTATTAAAGTATTTTCATGCGATGGGAATGCGCACAATCAATTCCCCGACTAGAAAACCCCTAGAACGGTTGAAAATTTCGTCAAAAATCGACTTCTATAGCCAAATTCTATAGCTTAAAAGACTGATTGGATCGTATTCAGCATACATTCTTCCCTACTACTAAAAGTTTTTGTCGAAAATGAATTTCTGGTGCCATATATATTCAGTTTTAGAAAACGACATAACGTTCCGAACAACCCAATATTTCATATATGCAATTTATGCTTCCTTTTTAGTCATTCCATTTTGAAGTGTTATATAAAATCGGGATTTGCAAAATCGTGCTATTTTCTTTCTATTTATTGGCTCTATTTGATAAAATATTTACAATAAAATTATAAAACAATCATTTATACAACATGCTTAAAATTTGGACAAGACGTCTAACTAAAAAAGATTGTCGTTCACATATCGTCTAGAGCAGTACTAAAGTGAAGATAAGTTCATGAGAAAAGACATGAAAGAACCAATTTTTTGCAAGGACCCTTATATAATTTGGCCAGCCAAAAATTGCTCAAGAGTTCCCTTTGTTATCATTTTCGCTAAAAATCGTATTTTCTAAGCATTTTCAGCTGTTGGGAAAACCATGACGCAACATATAAGCCTATCCGGCATGAATTATATTTGGAGCAGTGTATATGCTGACCAAAACTCAACCTGGATACACTACTATGCCTATATGACGCATTACCCAAGTGTTTATGTTTGAATCAAATTTGTATGCATTCAATTTTCGCCATTTATATTCTTAAAGTTTATCTCATTGAGCCTATACACAAAAATAAATAGATATTAACGAACCTAAACTTAAACCTTATATGGTCAATGTTCATGTTACGTAAAAAATTTACCGTCATACCAACTACTAATAGTTGTATCCATACGTGGCAAAGGGTACTGTCCTCCTCCAATTCGTATTGGAAAAAATAGGGACTCAATTCATATTCTTGTAGGAAGAACGTTTTTTTAAACATGAATTCAATTCGTATTTTGGATTTCAGTAGCCCCTCTTGCCCACTAGAGTTAGAAAACCATAACAAACCGATAGAAAAAGGATTGGTTTTTCTCGAACGGTGTTGGTTTCGGTTTCGACTTTTTTGGTTCTGGTTTTGGGTTCGATTTCTGTTTTCCTAACTCTATTTCCCACATATGGTTGAATCCGTAGAATTGTTACATAACAATTAGAGATATCTGAAATAAGCAATTAATTGGAATACATCTGTTTATTCTAATTTTGCTGTTTACGTTAAAAGATCAACAAAAACTTCGATTCGAAAAATTTGAAATAATTACAACTGTTGGACCACGCTAATACGTAAGACATGTCAATTATCTACCCATTATTTAATGCCCATGTTCGGTTAAATATAATAATTATTCAGTTGTCGTCTCATCTGTTTTCAACGTGTTGAATATTTCGTTTTTCTTCTTAGTTTTTTCGGTTCTCCAGCGGACATCCGACCTCTGATTATGGTAGCAATCTTGTACTTCATTGTATATCTCCCATTAATGGGTCTAGCTTTCATCTTCTATTCGATGACACTGTTCGTGTTAATTGTTATGAGAAATGATTCAATACTGGGACAGACATTTTTCCAAATGCATATTGTCCTTGGGATATGTGAAATGATTGAAGTTGGTTTTTTTGCTAACAATCCTACCAAATCTCGGTGAAAGAAGGGTTTAGAAAGTTTTCAGCTTTTGCAGATTCTATCGAATCTTAATAAAAATAACCCCATAGGGAGTTTTTCTATGCAAGGAATCGATTGCACGCATTACCGAACCGTGAAAATGCTTCCATTATTCAAGGAAAATGATGGGTGTATTGAAGCGAAAATGAACTAAAGGTCGGATTTTCATCGGAAAACCAGCTGTCTAGGGGTTTTTCTAGGCTGCGAGCCTCGAATCTGAATTCCTTCAGATTCGAGTTCTCCATGTCGAAAAACCTCGAGTACAAAAAATCAGCCGATTTGGAGAAAGTTTTGCAAATTCAAATTGTTTATCCCTTGGTTCCCCAAATGAAAAAATTGAAAAATTTTCGTGACTAGGCAATGTGTGCAATCGATTCCTCCCATATAAGTCATTTTTATAAAGATTCGATGAAATCTGCTTAAAACTTTGAAACTTTCATACCAATGAACTTTCTAACAACCCAGTATGAAGGTGTTACTAGAAAATCAAATCTCAAATTTTTAGTCATTTAGTCTTCATTTCTTCTCTATCATGCCAAAAAGAGGTGTTTTGGTTGATGAGTTTTACCTCGTTTACATGAAAGGTTTTTGGGCCCAGCTGTGTAGTTTTATACCAATTACTGGTGGAGTCATCCAATATTTGATACTGAGTATCATTGCCGTGAATAGGCTAGTTGTAATTGTATGGTCGACCAAAATTCAAAGGGTAGACAATTAAAAAATGTTTTGAAATCATTTCGAACATTTTAGCCATTTTTTGACAAATGCACAAGGATCGCCTTGGCCGTTGCAGTCGTAGTTCCTTTCTTTGTTTTCAGCCCATATTTTTATTTGAGCACTACTAGGTAAGAAAAAATATGCGTATAACCAAAAAATTTTTGTTTAGCTATTATGACTATCGGAATGGCTCGGCTGAAGTGTACACCGAAGCTGGATGTAGTGCAAGTAATACGGCGCTTGTTGCAGTTTACAATGTTATGCTGATGGTTGCCAAGTCTTCAACAGTCCTATTTGGCTTTGCTGTCTATATCGCGATGTTCTTATTGACCTTGCTTTTAAAGAAGAAGAAACCTGCGAATAAATGTAAGCCGTATGTAATTCATATACCCAAACTCGGTTTTTATAGACTCGGAAAAGACGCACATGCAAGAAGTCAAATTAGCATTTGCCATTTTGCCCATATTGATCTTACAAGCATGTAGTTGCACTCTTCTATTTGGTAGGCTAATAAAAACAAATTTGAAAACATATTTTTCATTTTAGGGATTTTCTATTTCTGGCCGTCTCAATATAATATTCTGCTGGAATTTATGTAAGAAATTTGTTTTTATTATTATAAAATTGAGTACCTGGAGCCGATAGCTCCGCGCTCGGAGAGTTGTGACTCCAAGCGGCACTCCCGAGCGAGGCTCTAGGAACTTCCACAACGGTCGATTTTCCCGTGAAAACCGTTGTGGAACTTGGGTTCGATGGTTCGATCCCGCTAGGAGCCAATTCTCTTTGCAGTGTCCAAAAATGGATAAAAATTTTTGCCTAGACATAATTTTATGCAGGGAATCGATTGCGCGCATTCCCGAAGCGTAAAAACGTTTCCCTGACACTGATTCAGGGACGAGGTGGGTATATTAAAGCAAAAAGGAACTAAAATTCAAATTTTCACTAGAAAACCGGCTGTCTAGAGGTTTTCCTATGCTTCGAAAAATGAATATTTTCTCTTCAAAAACCCAATTTTTTCATAGATTGGGAATGCGTGCAATCCAATTCCCCACATAAAATTGCCCTTAGAGGAGTCATTTTGAGAAAATTAAATTCCGGATTCCAAAAAAACAGTCATACATTCCATGTTTAATGTAGTAGGATAACTTTCAGATTTCCATTTGAAGATGTTGGCAGGATGTCGACTCCATTCCTCTTATTCATTTTTTCTAAACCTTTAAGAAAAGCATTTGAGAAAATTTACTTGCGACGTTTGGGAATAGCACCAACGACTTCACTAGTTCCACAAGGACCAACTTCTGCATGGAATAATTCTCCACGCCCAGGACAATCATCCAGAAATCATGTTTCAAGGCTTCAAATCTCTGTAGCAGCGCCGTAGGCAGTGGCATAGAAGAAGGGCCGATAAGAGAGATGGGAGCAATTGTACGAGAGAGAATAGACTGTCAGGGAGTACCACCACAACTATTCATTTAGGAAAAATTGTATTTTTTATTGTAAAATTTTTTTATTTGTAAATCGCATCGAAAAATCTTTTCGAGTAGCCAAAATATCGATAAAAGTCTGATGTAAAGTACTTATTGGGCCACTCTGTATAGCTTTTCAATGGAAGTTTTTTGTTTTGTAATCTTAGTAAAAAATTTTTGATTCAATAAAATTTTTATAGAACATAATTTTTATACATTTTGTTTACCAACCAAACAATAGCTTAGGGTCGATATGAAAATTAGAAGTGATTTTTTTGAGGATCACACCATCGTCTTTTACTTTTATTTGAATAGCCGCGCCTTTCTCGTAAAGATTGTTCCAAAACTAGACAACAAAGCATGAAAAATATATGAGACTGTATACTGAATTTTTTAAGTATACTGAATTTTTTATGTCATATAGTAAGCTTTTCCACCCTTGTCACTTTGGAAGTAACAGATTTGCCACTTGACTCCGAAGCCTGGAACTGATCAGGGGACGAAAAGATGGTACCACCCACTGGATGATATCACCCCCACCTTTGGTGGTATTATCTACCATCCACCCGCCTGGGGGTACTACCCACCACCCGGGAAGTACCAGACACGTAGGGAGGGGGTAATCCGGACAATTGCCACCTCCCCCCTCCCCCAGCCAGGAAAAATTTTGAAAAAAATTATAAGGTTACCGTATAATTTTTATACTTTTCATATGTAAAACCATAAGATAAAAGATGGTATCACCTACTGGGTGGTATTACCTCTTATGTTTTTATCAAAATTATGTTTTTGTCCAAAACCACAAAGAGCATGGCCGATTTGACTTACCTACAAAAAATCATGAAAAAAGGATTTATACTTTTCATATGTAAAAAACATGTGAAATAATAAGCAAATTAAAAATTTATTAAAATGGTTCATAATATTTTTTTGCTTAAAGGGGGAGAGCCGATTGAAGCGAGTTACTGCAAAAAAATTTCCGATAAACGTAAAAAAATGTTCAAAACGATGAAAAAATAATATTTTCGAGGAAAAATCGAAAAAATTTTGTTGGGTGTTTTTGGCCATTTTTAGGTGTTTTTTGGCCTTTTTACAGCAAAATTTTATTGCTTGAAACTTGCTGTAAAGAAGGCAAAAAATACCCAAAAAAATTTTCTTCGATTTTTCCTCGAAAACAGTATTTTTATTCATCGTTTCGAACATTTTTTACGTTTGTCGAAAGAATTTTGAAAAAAATTTTTTGCGATAACTCGCCTCCAATCGGCTCTCCTCTTTTAATGGCTCTATTTGATAAAATATTTACAATAAAATTATAAAAACAATAATTGATACAACATTCTTAAAATTTGGACGAAACATTTAGCTAAAAATGACTGTCGTGCACACATCGTCTAGGGCAGTACCAAAGTGAAGATAAGTTCATGAGAGAGGACATGAAAGAACCAATTTTTGGAAGGACCCTTATGTAATTTGGCCGGCCAAAAATTACTCAAGAGTTTCTTTAATAATTTTTGTGATTTTTTAATTTGTGAAAAATTTTTTCAAAACTATCAATTTTTCATACAAAAATTACCCATTTTTAAACATTTTTAGTCAATTTTTCTTTAAAAAAAGTACAACTTTATCTTGAATGAATAGTTGGGGTGGTACTCCCTAACAGGCCATTCTCTCTCGTACAATTGTTCATCTCTCTAGCTTGCCCTTCTCATCTCTCTAGCTTACCCTTCTCCCTATGTCACTGCCTACGGCGCTGCTACAGAGATTTTAAGCTTTGAAACATGATTTCTGGATGATTGTCCTGGGCGTGGAGAATTATTCCATGCAGAAGTTGGTCCTTGTAGAATTTGTGAAGTCTTTGGTACTATTCCCAAGCGTTGTAAGTAAATCTTTTCAAATGCCTTTCTTAAAGGATTAGAAAAAATGAATAAGAGGAACGGAGTCGACATCCTACCAACATCTTCAAATGGAAATCTGAAAGTTATCCTACTACATTAAGTATGTAATGTGTGACTGTCTGCACGAACAATCTCGGAAACGCTTGATTTCAACCGTCGACGAGGGGCTGCCATCTCAAATTTTTGAGAGATGTTCGTGCCAATAATTAGATCTAATTGCAATTCAGGCAAGATTTGGAACAAAAAACTTTTGAAAAACAATCACAGATTCAACAAAATTGCAACCTGAATTGCAATTAGATCTAACTATTGGCACGAAAATCTGTTCTTCAAAATTGTTAGAGCTTGCATCGTTTCTTTAACAAGGAGCGTCGCTCGGGAGTGCCGCTCGGAGTCACAACTCCTCGAGCGCAGAGCGCTCGGCTCCCAGTATTCAATTTTATCCCAAAAAACAAATTTCTTACATAAATTCAAGTAGAATGTTATATTGAGACGGCCAGAAATAGAAAATCCCTAAAATGAAAAATATGTTTTCAAATTTGTTTTTATGAGCATACCGAATAGAAGAGTGCAACTACATGCTTGTAAGATCAACACGGGCAAAATGGCAAAGGCTAATTTGACTTCTTGCATGTGCCTTTTTTCCGAATCTATAAAAAGGTATAGTCGTAAAACTTTTTTTGCTTCACATAGAGTTCACATTGATAGTGCTATTTTCGCATTGACGTGAATAGTGCAATAGTGCTATTTTCGCGAAAACAAGGTGAACGAAGCATTTTCACGCGACGGGAATGTGCGCAATCGATTTTTCACCTTATTTTTACCCCTAGAAGGTTCATTTAAAAAAAAATTTTTTTGGAGAAAGGGCCCTAATTTTCACCCCCTTTTTGGGGGGGGGATGAGGTAAACTTTGCAACAGCATTTCCGAAAAAATCTTTTTTTAGAAATGCTGCTGCAAAGTTTTTCTCCATGGGGAATTCATTGGTGACGTCTAAAAATTATGTACAACCACGCAGGGATGCCATGCAAGATCA
>JAQGBS010003998.1:0-10808 GCA_034698545.1 Acrobeloides obliquus
TGCAAAAATTTGAAACTTATCTTTAACGTTTCTCTGCTCCATATATCAGCATATGGATTAGATCCTTGTGCAACAGGCCTTACTTGTGGTGTTGCAGGTTTTGGCTTTATCTAAATGCTTTTTAATTAGCATATTAGTCTGATGCACGCTTTGTGCACCAATATTGATCACGGGGGAGGGTCTAAGATCTTTAAAAAATTGATCACGTGATATCTGGATGGCCCCAAAGACCGTGACTAAATAACTCGGTGACCAAAAACCGGTCACCAAATGTTTGATGACCAAAAACCTGTGATCAAAGTCCTTGAACAAAGACGTAACCATGACGATGACCAAAAGCCTAGTCCCATTTTTCTGCTCCCTATATTTTATGCACAAGACCTTATAATAAGGAGTCAAAGTATAAGCTTCTAGAGCATGACAAAGCACATCAAATCCACTATAAATAGCCAAATTTCTCGGCATACTCATAACATTTAATGGATCTACTATAGCCAACTGTGGTTTAATACATCTAGTATGGATTCCAGCCTTGCATTTATGCTTGGTAAAATCAATAATCGAGGTAGCTAGAAGAGAAAAAATTACAATTTTGAATTTAAAAAATGTCATACAAGTCGCCTCGCTACCAGTTCCAGCTGTTGTTGGAATAGCTATAATTGGTAAAATAGGATTGGTTGGAATAAGTCCTTTGCCAAATGGTTCTTGAACAAAATCGAATAGGTCGGCTCTAGGGTTGCTAACAAATAGAGCTGCTAACTAAAAAAAGTAACTCTGATTTTATCTTACAGAATGGCGCAAAAAGTACATTTGGTATCCAAAATGTGTAATCAAATGTGTCAGTAGCGGATCTAGGATTTGGTTTTAGGTGGGGATAACTAGGTAAAAACTTCATTTTTCTACTGAATTTTGGCTAAAAGTGAATTTTTCTTAATAAATTTTCGGTTTATGGAGCATGCCACCTGTCCCTTAGATCAGCCACTGAAATATGTAACTTTGTTGCGTCGCCCAGTGCCGTAGGCAGGATTTCTCAACAGGGGAGGGGACATGTTTTTTCAAAATTTTATGAAAAAACATAAGAGGAGACCCTTATGATAAAGAGAAAAAATTAAAATTTTCCGTCTACGGGAGGGGGCATGTCCCCAGTCCCCCTTGCCTACGCCACTGACGCCATCCTATAAAAAATACTTGCTTTAGCGGTATCCATCACAGAACCTCCTCCAATTCCAATAAAACAATCGTAATTTTTAGCTCGAGTATGATCAATAGCATCCCGAACGCCTGAAAAATATTTATTTTTTAATTTCTGATTTAAACTACTTTCAACGTTAGGCTCAACTTTTACTCGATCAAAAACATCAAATTTTATACCAAGACGTTCGAAAGATTTGACAGATTCTCTAAAAAAATTATTTCTGATTTTTTATAGCCCAGTGATGTAAGCATAGCGGTGAAATATGACTTTTTACCGCAAATAGAAATTTATTTTAGGTGATTTTTAGAGCTAAAAATATCCTTAAAAAGGCTATTTATGACTATTGGGGACGCTTCAGATCGCGTTACATGGCCGCGCGTCATGCACGACCCCCTCCTCTCAACCCCTTGAGCTATGCACGACCCCCCTCTAAACCTTGCGCTATGCACAACCCCGGGTCTTCGTTCGAAGACCCTAAAAGTCCCGTTGTACATGTGTGAACGTGAGTGTCTCTTGTGAGATGAAAGGCGTGACTCGTTTTTAAAATTTTGAATTTCAGCCAATTTTTGCCAAAAAAATCGTCGTTGATGAGTTATCTCTCCCAATAAAGACCCTTATGTTGACGGACCTAATATAGCATATTTAAAAAATTACGTAAAAGCTCTGGTTTTTTTAACATTGGTATCCGTAAAAATGACTGGTCGTTTAGATTTCAAAGCCTTTACATCATATCCAACTTCAGAAGTAACTCCAATACCAAATCGCAAAGTATTTCCAGAAACTTGAAAGGCATATTCTGTATCTCCTAAAAATAAGATGATGAATATATTGCCTAAGATGGGGGAGCACATAAAGGAACAGGAAGAACTCACAAAAAATGTGAGTTCTTCCTGTACAGAATTTCTAGCCAAAAGATCTAGAGCTTAGAAAGGTTGTTTAGATATAAAATTGGCTTAAACAATGTTACCCGATACGTCAGTCCCGGTCATTGCAACTCCTGTTCCACCACCATGGTGTGGACAACAAATTTTAGATTGTGCAAAACGTGTTAAAAGACTGGAAGCAATAATACCCGAGTTTTTAGAAACCTTCATATTTGTTTTGAATGGAAACTAGAATGAATTTTAGGGTCACTTTTTGAATGACGACCGATCTAATTAAACGAGCGATTTTGTTGACATTGAATAAGATAGATAGCATTTTTATTCTTCAATAAATTGATCGAAAAGGTAGTCTTTATTATAGCGATCTTGTGACGAATACTAAATTTTTAACAAAATAAAAAATAATTATCATCTCGTTTTTTATTTTTTTTATTAGACCAGTTGAGGAAATGATTTTATGAGAAAGAAAAAAATTCTGACAAGGAACACTCCCAACTTGCCACCCTCCGATTTTGCCGAAACCGAACTCAAAATAATTTTCGCCTACCCTGTAAAGTCTAGTGCCTCATACAAAGTCATGGTTTTATTGTTTTTAAGGAAGTTGTACAAAATAAACTTTCAATATTTATTAACTAATTTATTACTTTACAAAATAACAAAAGATGATGATATAAGTAGAAACTGCACATGAAAATTTTTATCGATTTTTTCAATTTCCTTGCTGAAATAGTGACTTCTTAAATCAGGTAGATTGTTGAACACCCTGTATAACATTCAGTGTCAACATGTCAAGTTGTAGAATGCATCAAACAACATCTTTTTCAATAAAATAATGACGAGGGGAGCACATAGGAGGGTAAAAACATTAGAACAAGTAATAATTAACAGAAAAATTGTATAGCACATTATGATCATCGTCATAAGAACAAGACCAAATAAAAAGCTTAGTCGGCTCTCTAAGTGTTAAGCAATTGTCACAAATTTTCGAAGCTCTAATTTGCAAATTTCCAGTCAAATATAAGTCTCAAATCGTATTTTCCTAAAAAAATTTCTAGGTGTAATTTCTAAGTATGAGTGTAATTTCTATAATTTATCATCCAGAAATAAATACTTCGTATGTATATGAATATGTTTGTACCAATGGGGTTCATAAATTTCTAGCTTTCAACTATACTGATCAATTATGTTTATGCGATCCACCGAGTCTCCAAGATTCTTTCGAACAAATTGGTTTTAATAATGGAGTAACTATGTCTGTGGTTAGTTTATAAAAATAAAAAAATAATTTTTTAAATTGGTATTGTTAGGGTTCTAGAGTAGAACAGTGGAGTAACATTGTTGCACGCACAACCCCGGTATCGGGTTAGGGTGCGCACTAGCCGTTCAGAAATGCGCTAGCGTCTAGAAATAGTGCATTTTCACAATTTCCACACGATTTCCGGACGGCTAGTGTCCTAGAAATGCGTTTCACGACTGCTAACGCGCACCCTTACAGCCGAAGGAAGCGTAAGGACCTCTTTATGTTCTTTCCTAAAATGTTTGAAAAATTTATTAAAATTATAATGGTTACCCATTATAATTTTCACCATGACTAGAATTTTCCTGTTGTTCAACAAAAATGTCAAAAAATTTTCCATCTTTTTTCAATAAAAATCATAAATATGGACCCCACCCTCTCTCTGCCCAGGTATGGGTTCTGGTCATTTGACCTGTTTCGGTTTAACACTGATTTCCATCTACCAAGTTATAAAAAAACCTATTTGTTAATCATTTTAGTTCAGCTTGATAGGATTTCTTTTACTGGTAATCTCCATTATTTTATTGTCATTTGAACGTTCCTTGCGTACAGCTTTTGGAATAAACTGTTTGCTTCTTAGCGTGTTTGATGCTATATTAATGTTTGTAATTTTCCTAGGTGAATCTCCTATATATTTGGAAAGGTACTGTATATAATATTCAAATCTTTTATTTTGTGTCATGGGCAGAAGTGTCGACGAGAATCGGGCACTTTTTTAACCCCATCAAAAATCATAGGGGGTTGGGTACCCTCATGATTTTTTATGGGGTCAAAAAGCCGAGACGTCCTCTGTCCTCAACACCAACATTTTCATCCAATTGAAGTTTTTGCTTCACTCCGAGTCCGAGTGATTTTTTAGTTCATATTCAAGCTAGTTATTTAGCTTATTAAATGCACGAATTTATTACCGATATAATTTTTTAGGTTTTCACTCGGAGTGAATGTATTTCACTCAGATGAAGTGTCTTCACTCGGAGTGAAAATCGAAAAAACTATATCGGTAATCAATTCGTGCATTTAATAAGCTAAATAAAAATAGTTTGAATATGAACTAAAAAATCATTTCACTCCGAGTGAAGCAAAAACTACACTTGGATACAATGCTGCTCAACACACTGGTCGACTCACTTCCATAGAGTCGAAATTTATTAAATACATTTTTGATTTTTTAACCCATTTTAAAAACCATTTTTTAGATATTTAACCAATCAATTATATAATGAATTCTTAAATCCTACAATTAAGCCTAATGATTTTCTTGTATTTCTAATAAAGTATATTCAATTCATATTACCATTCGAAAATATTACCATTTGCATCATTTTTACTACAAGACAAATAACTTTGTTTCTACGTTTCTTCAAAACTGCGAATCGCTTTATTGCTTTGTATTTCCCTTGGAAAAATATTTTTACTATTAAAAATACGTTGTATATTTGCTTGTTGTTCACTATTTTTTCATTTTTATTCTTTTCTCCATTAATTATTGCGCCAAGTAAAATTAAATTTAAAATTTTTTAAATTTAAAAAAAATTAGATCAATGTCGGGTTACGATAAATTCTTATATCTATTATTATTTTACCGATTGTGCTGGAGTATATTATTATTACAATTTTATATTTGAAATATGTATGGCCTTATGCAGTACTATATTGGATATTGCATCGATTATGAAATTGAGAAAATCCAAGCCTGCAAGTAATGCAACAAATCTTAGACGAAAACAAGAGATTATTATGCTAATACAGGTAATTAGGAATTAGACGTAAAATAGTAGGTAGGAATGGTCGTACTCTTACATTATCTCCATCCTTCGTGCTTTTTGACAAGGTGGGTGGTAAAGTAATTATCTCACCTAAAATTTTCAAATGTAGAAAAAATCATAAGGATCACTTTCATGTTGGGGGAATAGCTAGGTCCATAGTTTTTAGAGGATGGGGTCTTGTCTTTCCCCATTATGTTTTTCTGAAATTTTTCCAAAATTTTGGGCAAAAGCATAAGAGGGCAAGGCAATTTTTCCGAGTTTTTAAAAACTTTTTTCAAATAACACCTTAGGTGATAAATATAATTTTTCATTAAAAAACGTATCAAAATTTTCATTTTTTCAAATAGAATTGTACAAATTTGTCGGTATTCGCAGTTTCGTTTACACCATTCATCTTGCTTATTATATTACCAATGGTCAATCACTGCTTAATAAATCAACCCGTTGGCGCTATATTAAAGATGATTCATTTAAATTCTTTGAAAATTGTAATTGGCCATGGATTGGACGCGTAAATTTTCACTTCTAAATGCTACAATTTATAGTTTTTTAGTATATTTAGCTTAACTTTATTGTATAGGCTGGCAAAATATAATAGGATGTATACAAAAAGCATGAAAAATATTACGGTAACGGGAATAAAAAAGAAGGAAATCAATTTATCCAATGGAAAAGTTTTAAAATAGGAGATCCATCTAATAAAATAGAGGTTTCAAATGTGCTTATTATGTAAAAAAATATTTAAATAAATCTCTAGAAGGTTTACCTCATGTCATCTTCCAATCTCTTGGAATAAGACGTAATGCACCATATGAAGTGCGAGCGCACGGATAATGAAAAATAAGGAGATTCTTCATAAAAACAAGATTTTCTTTTAAAAATAGATTAAAACGTGATTTGTATCAATCAACAAACAAGATTTTTTAATAAAATTCGTTAAAAAAAAGATTTGGCCTCTTAATATAGGAGAATTCTTATTAATAAAGAGACTTGGCATCCCTAAACTCGAATCTGATAGAATTTTTTGACTTTGACCTCAGCAAAAGGTCGAATCAAAATTGGAGTCAAAAAAGTAATACATATTACTTTTTTTCAAAAAGTTCTCTTTTTTCGAATGTGCTCGGAGAGGGGAGAATAAGAGGTGAGTGTATAATCGCTCGGAAGGGCGAATTTCATGCTCACCTCATCTACTCACCTCTGAACGCGTTAGCACTCGGCTTCTTGTTATTAGCGATTAATTTATAAAAAATATTTTATTTATTTTATCTTATACAGGGTGTTTAATAATTTATTCTGGACTTTCAAAAGTTCGTCAAAAATCGAGTTTAAATCCATTTCAGTCACCCGATGGCTCTTTCGATAACCCCCAACATGGGATTTTTTAGGATCAAAATTTATTGAAAATGATTTTAAATTCGATTTTTTTAAAGGATTTTTGGAATCACCGTTTTTGACCATGCTCATTCAGAATTTGCAAGAATTTTTGAAAAATTCTATTATTAAGACTAAAAAAAATAATGGGTCAAAAATTACCGGGGTCATAATTTTTCGTGTTTTCGCGTTAAAAAATCGAACTTAAAATCTTTTTTAATCATAAAAATCCCGTGATGGAGGCTATCGAAAGAGCCATCGGGCGACTGAGATGGACTTAAACTCGATTTTTGGCGAACTTTTAAAAGTCAGGAATAAATTATTGAACACCCTGTACTTCTAACCAAGACAATAAAAAATATACAGTGTGAGTCAAATACACCCCACACCATTGAATATCAAAAAACTGTAGAATAGTTTATCTAAATTTATCTGGACATCAACACCGGGGTGTAATTTTATGCGAGGAATCGATTGCGAGCATTTTCGAAGTATGAAAAGTTATATCTGACTATGATTTAAGCAATTTTCTCTTCATTCAACATCACAATCTTCCAATTTTCAGGGACAGAGTAGTTATTTTATTTTCGACTAAAAATCATTTTCCTGTGGTAATTTTACGCGAGGAATCAATTGCAAGCATTGCCGAAACATGAAAGCACTTCCCTAGCATGATTTAAGAGATTTTCGTTTCATTAAGCTCATGCCTATCCTATCCCTGAAAAAAAGAAGATTGTGATGTATTGAAGAGAAAATTGCCTGAATCAGGGTCAAATATAATTTTTCTTGCTTCGAAAATAAGCGCAATCAATTCCTCGCATAAAATTACCTCTAGATGTTGATTTCCAGATAAATTTAGATAAAATATTCAACAACTTTTTTATATATTCGATGGTAATGGGGTTCATTTGATCCGCCACGTAAAAGTTACATTGGACAAACGAATATACCATGTACACTTTATTGGTTTAAAAGATCATAAACAAAGTTAATGTCTACGTGGAATATAGACAAAACCGCGTTTAGGAAAACATGGTAAAGCACTAAAAAAGCATGTTGGATTAAATTTGGTTTGCTGTTTTCTTAGACGATGCATTTTGCGATTCCGACTCTCCTTGGCAATTATAGACTTTTCAAAATTAGGAATTTCGCGTTTTTGAGGAGCATTCTAAAACATTTTTCAATAGATATTTGGAGAAAATAAAAACTCACTTCTGCCGCCGATATATAGACAAATGGTTTGCTGACCAAAATCAGCTCAGCCATAATAAAATTTATTGTCCAAAATAAATACAAAACTTTTCCAAAATTTGCCATCTAAACTCTAAATTAGAAATATTAATAGGAGTAATTTTTCATTAAAAGTATCCTACTACTTATACGTGTCTGTCTGTCTGTGTGTCGGAAACGAGTGTTTTAAGAGGCACTTTCTTGAACAAATGAAGGTCTAGGATACAGTTGTTAAACTGTTCGAGTGGACTTCAAGTTGAATTTATTTAGTGAAATAGTTTTTAAAAGTCATTCCGAGAAAATTCCGCCTCTCGAAAAAATGTAAAACCTGGTCTAAAGTTCAAAAACCCGATTTTATGTTGATTTTTTTATTTTTCTAACCTGTCTAAAACACCCTAGTTAATTTTTTCGGAATTTTGTTCTATCTGGATGTATTTTAACACGAAGAACATTTCTAGCACGATATCGAAAAAATCCGAAAAAAATCGAAAGTTCTCGGATTTTTTCGAAACCACGCTAGGAATGCTCTCTATGTTGAAATACATCTGCTAGAAAAAATCTTGTTCGAAAAAATTTATTAGGGTGTTTTGGACAGATTAGAAAAATCAAAAAATTAACGTAAAATCGGTTTTTTGAGCTTCAGACATAGTTTTACATTTTTACGAGAGGCGGAATTTTCTCGGAATGACTTTTAAAATTTTTTTCATGCGTTCATCTCACTAAATAAGTTTAACTTAAAGCCCGCTTGAACTGTTTAAGCCAACCTTTGAAAGTCGAAGAAAGTATCTTTTAAACCTCCACTGATTACGCGTCATTTGAGGCCGAACATTTGAGGCCCCGACATTTGAGACTTAACATTTGAGGTCCAACTTTTGAGTCCCCGACTTTTGAGACCCAGACATTTGAGGCACCGACATTTGAGACCCAGACATTTGAGGCCACGACATTTGAGGCCCAACACTTGAGAAAAATTTTTTGGAGAAAGGGCCCCCTTTAATCCTCAAATGTCGAGGCCTCAAATGTCGGGGCCTCAAAAGTTGAGCCTCAAATGCTAAGCCTCAAATGTCGGGGTCTCAAATGTCCGGCCTCAAATGACGCGTAACCACCTCCGCTACAAAAAGAAAAGCTTTTGGGGCTCCCTATAATATCATCATATATTATAGAAAATTGAACAGCAATTTTTTAATTTTTAGATTAATAGAGTATCAAAAATCGCTCGACACATTTTAAATAAAGAAGATTTTTAAACACGTTTTCTCATATCCGTTTCTAATAAAATGGTGAAATATGGTTTGCCTATTTTTTATGGTGACATTTCCAGGGTATTTTAAATGTTAAACAATGTTTTTACGAATATTCAGGACAAAATTAATTGTTAAAGGACCAGTCCACTCGGAAAAAGTTATCACAATTTATATATATTCTGAAAGTTCATGAAATTTGGAGCATTTTTTTGATTTTACAGTAAATTCTGAATCGATTTCATTGTCGAGATAATCGCATGTGAAGTTTCGTCTGTGTAATAGAACGAAAACATGAACACACTAGTCAAATCCCTGAATCAATAACAATCTACATATTAAGAGGAAAATAATTCAACATCTTTGAAGATTTAGAAAAAATAAATACAGCATGTTTTATAACTCGACGAGACGAAAAAAATGGCACTAAAATTATCCAATTTGAAAATTGTTTTGGATTATTGAAACGAAAACATTTGAGTTTTTTGGAAAATTTTTCAAAAAATACTTGTTTACAGTTTGTAGGCTCTATTTAACTTCAGAGGATGCAATGAATCCGTGCGAAATTTTTTTGTGCGGTGTATTCATTCCTAGTGACAAAAATATGCGGAATTTTGCGAAACTGGAACCCAGCCCTTCTCTGAATCACCTGGAGTTTCAATAGAGTCTACTATTGCGTCGATTCATAAATAAGGTGCTTTTGGACGTTGCTCTGTAGTCATACCTTGTAAACATAAGCTATGTCAATCTCGGCCACATAATCCTCTCCTGGTCTTACCTTGTAAATAAGATAAGCTATGTAAATCTCGGCCAAGTAATCCTCTCCTGGATTAGTAATATTAATCAAAATCATATACAGGGTGGCTAAAAAAGTGGATTTTTGCCGATTTTTAGACCTAACTTTAGAAAAAAAGTTTTTCTAAAATAACAACATAGGGGTTTTTTCTATACGAGGAATCGATTGCGCGCATTGAAAAATCTTGAAAACGCTTCTCTGATCCCAAATCAAACAAAAAAACTGGATTTTTGCAATTTTTTATGGTTTTTGGGCTGATTTGGGGTCAGAAAAGAGTTTTCAAGATTCTTCAATGCGCCCAATAGATAGAAAAACGCCTCATAGGCTTATTTTAAAAAATAAAAAATTTTTTTGGCGAAAATGAGTCGAAAAAAAAGCAAAAATCCACTTTTTGAAGCCACCCTGTTCTAGAAAGATTATCATCTATCCTGTTATTGCTTTTCATGTAAACAGTCAATCTAAATGATTAAATTGAATTCAGATGATCGGTTATTAAAATTCAGGAGAGTTAGTGCAAGAAATAAATTTTACGAAATTAAAACGGAAATGAAAATCATAAATATTGGGTCGTTCAATAATTTCCCGAGTTTTGAGTATTGCGTCGAATCTTTTCGAAAAAAACTCCTCAGTGGTTTTTCTATGTGATGAATCAATTATATTCTTGCCAAGCCGCAAAAAAATAATTTTCATTTGTTCAATTTTCCTTGGGAGACCAAGGGGTCGAAAAAATCGAATTTTCAAAAAGTTCTCCATATGTCATAATCCTGAGGTCTAGGACAAAAAATGGTGGCGGATTCTTGCTCCGCGCCTAGAAAAACCCTAGGAATGTTGAAAAATTTGTCTTTTCATATTTTTTTAGCAAAATCCAAATGGAGTCAACAGAATCAAATCAAGTTGAAAAATTTTACGAGAAAACATTTCGCTTTGAATTCGAGTACCCAAAGAATGTGAATTTTGGTGATTCCAATACAGGCAGAGTGAAATTTTTTACTTCAGAAGTTCGCTGGGTTGGTGGTTTCCCGTGGTGA
>JAQGBS010003999.1:0-10804 GCA_034698545.1 Acrobeloides obliquus
CCTAAAAAGTTTAATAACATGAAACAAATTGTTATTCCACAATCACTTATATGGGTGCCAAAATTGTTTATTTACAACAGGTTAGTCTTTCTCATTATTAAATCGTGGCAATAATCCTGACCATTGGGTAACCGTCCGGGGCTAGTATTGATTAGGTATAGCTGGAAGCAACTATGTTTTGGTTCGGAGTTGAGAATGTTCGGGTGTTCGACTCAACATTCAGTGAGATACCTAATCGATACTAGCCGACTCAACATTGGGAAATAGTATCGATTAGGTGTCCCACTGAACGTGAAATTGTTCGAAAAAAATTTTTTCATCACTGGATTTGACCCCTCTAGGGGTAAACTTTATGAAGGACAAAGCAGAACTTTGTCCCCTTCAGTAATCGAAATCTAGCTAAAATTTTTTAGCATGGACACAAAAGATATGTTAACAGATAACAGATATGACTTGCGAGTTGATCATACTGGAAAAGTCAAAATTAACATCCCCCAATATGTTTCTTGTATATGCAGATTAAATATCGAACAAGTGAGCAATTTTTCCTGGATTTTTGATCAAAATAAAATTTAGTTCCCATTTGACACCCAATTTTGTGCAGTTGCCCTAGCTTCGCCTCTTTTAAACGCTGAGGAAATGGATGTCAATGCCACACAACCACCTAAAGACTCATATTTTTCGGTATTTTTTTCTATTCTGTTGTTCAATAAGTATTGCGCTACTTTTTTGTCACCTGGAGGGTTCCGGAAAACCGTTTTCAGCAAAAAAATTTTTAGTAGTAGATAAGAATGTATACTGAATACGATCCAATCAGTCTTTTTAAGCATAACTCATGTTTTCGTGTCAATAAAGCCTCGGACCTTCCGCCTTTATAGTTATTCATCCATCTATCATGAGGGTTCGTGTACCCTCCCCCTCTAATTCAAAAAAATTTGCACTCTTTTGCTATTCCCGGCGTCATTTTGAGTGTTGACAAGCCTATCCACAGATATAAATTATCAACATACAATTTTTCTTTGAATGCATTAATTTTTTTATCATGTATCCCCTCCTGAAAGGCCATTCATCCATCCATCCTGAGGGACCGGTGTATCCCCTACTGGTAAACTATGCCCCCAGGTGACACAAAAGTATCAATATTTATATTAAACAATCTAGTAAATTTTTCTATTTTTAAAAGTTGTAGGGTAATGCAGAATGGGGTGTCATAAGTGTTACAGTGCGAAGCATGAAATTTTTGGAAGACGGTGAATATAGGGTTGAAGTTCATTATATTCTACAACTGAACCGCAGGCCGATTTATTATATTACTGTGATTGTCGCGCCAACTTTCTTAATTTCGGCTTTGAGTATTTTGGGTATATTTTCGCCAGGACAAAACGATGGCCCTCGAGGAGAAAAAGTAAGAACATGTTTATGTTATAGGGTGTGACTGAAAATTTTAAATTTGCACAAATGAGCATAGTTAGTGTAAAACAAGGGCATAAATTAGAGACTGGGTTTAAACAACAGGATTGAGTTGACCGGGGAAACCCGAGTAGCAAATCTTCGGTTCCTAGATTTTCCCTGTCAACCCAAAAAATCTGATGACCAGGGTTAAGGAACCGGAGGACTTCCCGGTCCGGTCTCTAGTACAAATAGAAGCAAGCAGAACGCAAACTCCAAAATTTTAGATATAGTGAAAAGGTAGAGGAAACGAAGATGACCCTTAAAAAATTTAGCAACTTTTTTATCAACACAATTTTTAGGTCTCACTCGGATTAGGCTCCCTCTTGGCAATGACAGTTCTCCTCGACATCGTAGCCGGTGCTATGCCAAAAAGCAACTCAATCCCACTCCTTGGCTTCTATATCATCTTTGTGATTTTCCTATGTGCATTAGCCGTAACCATATCCATGGGATTTTTGGCATTTAGTCGAAAATGTATCCAAACTGAAAAATTTCCTTCAGTTTTTGCCTATCGATGTCTATGGATGACGCCGAAAAAATTCAAAATGAACTATTGGGACACCAATGGATGTGTGGAACAGTTTCAAGCGTTAGTGTAAGAAGAAAATTTTAAACAAAAAATGTTGAATTTTTAAAATTTAGGCCCAAATTCCCGGATTTAATCGCAATTTGGAATCAAATCCATGAAATAGCAAATGCCCAGCTGGTCTACAAGAAAAAGGTTGAAAAGCAAAAATTCAAACTAGCCGTAAGTCTTTTTGTATAAAATCTTATATTTTTGGAAAAACGAATTTTAGATTGAGAAAGAATGGAATCGCTTGTTTATGCGATTTGATTATTTTTTCTTGTTTCTTTTTGAAGCAGTCAACTTATTAATTTTGGTGGTATTTTTGAGAAAAGCTTGGTTGCCAATCCCTGATCTTCCGGAAGATTTCAGTGTATAAAGTTTTATTTTTTAAAATTTTTTTTATCAATATTTTGTTTTCGTCAAGTTTTATAGTCTATTTATAAGTGAATATGTTTAAAAAAATATGACTGATAAAATGACACATCAAATCGCCAAAGAATAATATGAAACAATATGACTCAAGTTGTCTCAAAATTTAAAGAACCAGTCCAGTCAGTTACAATCGTATGAAAAAATGATATATTCAGAAAGATCATGAAAAATTGAGCATTTTTTATTTTTACGGCATCATCTGAATCGTTTTCCCCATCGAGATAAATGCATTTGAAAATATGAATTCGTGTACATGTTTTCGTTATAATAATCAAACTTTTTTGAATTTTTTGCGGAAAAATCGTGAAAGAATGGCATCAATCGACAGAGAATTTTATGCCGAACAACTTTACTAATTGCAGTTTGCGTGAAAAATTATTTTCTCCGATCAAAAATGCAAAATAAGTCTAAATTCATACAGGGTTTTCGTTTTAATATACAAAAATTTAAACTTATTTTGCATTTTTGGTAAGAGCAAATATTGTTTTATGCAAAATTAAATTATCCAAGTTGTTCGGCATAAAATTCTCTGCCGATTTATGCTATTTTTTCATGATTTTAAAGCAAAAAATTCAAAAAGTTTGATTATTGCAACGAAAACATGTACACGAATTCATATTTTCAAATGTATTTATCTCAATGGGGAAAATGATTCAGATGATGCCGTAAAAACAAAAAATGCTCAATTTTCCATGATCTTTCCGAGTATATCATTTTTTCATATGATTGTTATTGATATGGTGGATAGTATAAATGGGAGTATTAAAAGTAAATCCTTCTTTGAATTCGATTCCTTTTATAGTCATAGCTTTCGTGCAGACTCGACTCACTCTAAACAATTTTATATGTTGATTAAGAGTCTGATTCCTAACAAGGAAAGGATCGGACGTCTAACTTGATTCCAAAATTTTTTTTTGAAACCTAGTTTTTTTAGAACGTTTGAAGCCGAGGTGGCGCAGTGGTAACATTGCGGACCCCGGATCAAACCGTCCTTAGTTCGAGTCCAGGTGCCGACGCTTCTAGATGCCGGGTATGCCCCACTTCGGTAAATGAAACTCAGGGGTTGAGCTCCCACACTGCATAGCACTTGCGCCGGGTCAAAGTCCCTTATTCCCTCTAAGATTGCTGGTCTCCAGAGTTGGGCACACTGGTGGATGTTTACCTGGGAGGAGGGTTTACCACCAGAAAAAAACGTTTGATCCCCATTTGAAAAATTCGTCTCCCGTCGCGTCGCACTTGGTTTGAAAATTTTCAATGGTCTGGAACAATGTCCTCGACAAGTTGACCATGCCAACAATCATTATCAACGTCATTTAAACCATTTTCTATTTAAATTATCGAATCTTGTTAAAATCAAAAATTTCATTTTCTCTCTGAGTTATAATAAAAATTATTATGAGTTTTTATGAGGATAACAGTACTTGTTGCTCATTTTTTAGGAATAGTGTAGCTCGGATTAACTACGCCAAGAACGTGGCATCAGTTGTAGGTCTCGGTAGCACAATGGTAGTGAACTTGGACAGTAGCCAGGAGCGAGTTCCGGTCGGGTCATAAAGCTTTTGCCTGATTTGAAAATTCCCTTTATTTCCAGCTCTACTATTCCTAAAAAATGAGCTTATCACCTATTGGTAATCCCTACGTCCGTCTTGTACCGTTAATCGGTCGGATGGCACACAGGTGTTAATCATAGTATGAGTTATTGGAAAATACACCGTCAAGTATTCACCAATTAACAGGCATCAGCTATGCGGTAGTACAATGGTAATGCACTTGGACGGTAGCCAGAAGGTCCTGGTTCGAATCTGGGTCGGGTCCGAAAACTTTTGCCTAATTTAATAAAGTACTTATTGCATAAGTCTTGAAGTTTAACGATTCATAAAATCTATGTTGAAGTTTTCTAAAACCTCGTCTTGAGAATTTTATGTAAGAAAATACTTGTTCATAAAGTTAAAACCTGGTGGTCGAGCGACTTTCGGCGCTCGCCAAAAATAATTATGAAATTAGGCTTTAGCGAACCGACTTCCGTATTTCCATTTATATTAGCAAAAAAGGAAAGATATCAAATGAAATTAAAGTTGGTTATTGGCTCACACAAATATTGGAAATCAGGGGGTGATAATCGTGTTAGCCTAGCTGGATTTTTACCGATTAAATTAGAGTCGACAAAAGATTAGCATCGTTTCAATAACCCAAAAGAATGTTCAAATTGGATAATTTTGGTGTCATTCTGTTCGTCTCATTGAGCTATAAAAATTGCTACAATGTTCATTTTATGAAAATTTACAAGATTGATGCAAAAATCGATTTTTCTGCAAAAAATTCAAAAAGTTTGTGTATTACAACGAAGAGCGTGTACAAATTCAAAATTTCAAATGCAATTCTTTCGAAAACTTTGGTGAATTTTTGGAATGTGGGAGCAATCAAATAAACAATCTGTATTTCCGGAGAAATCCTCAAAAACAAAAAGCTTCGAAATGTTAAGTTTTGAAACATCAAACGACTCAAAATTTTGCTTTAGACAAGCTTTCTCCGAGTTAATTTCTCTTCCATTTTATGATCATAAATAGTACATTCTTGCATCTGAAGGTACTTTCTTAATTATCGAAAACGTCATACATGTTTTGAAACTTGCAGACACGTCTACCCATTTATATCGGTATCGGAGAAGCAATGAAATAATTTTTTATATAATCATAAAATAAGTAAATTTAGAGGCAAAACTTAACTACAACTACGTATATTTTAAATGAGAAGGCGTTAGTTGTATTAAGCCAAAATCAGCATCAGAAAAGTATAGTATGCTCAAACGATAACTTTTTTCATTTTGAAAAACCGGTTAAAAATTGATTTTTTCTTATGAATGAGATTACAAAGTATAGTAGAAATATAAAATGAGGAAGCATAGTTCTCTCGGTACGCCGCTGGACGATCTTGCGAGTTAAGCAACGTTGGGCCCAGAGTGTCTAAGTTCGGTTTCCAAATCCTTGAGCATGTGGAATCCCCTGGCCCCGGGGCGTTGGGCATGCGCAAAAAAGCCCCAGTAATTTGGGAGTAACTCCTGTTGTGAGCTGCACACCCCTCAACTCTCCTGAAAATGAATAGGAAGAGAGAGGCAGGAAAAAATATATATACCGTGTAATGTTTGTTTGATCGAACAAACTTTTGAAGGTACGATCCAAACGCCTAACAGAAAAATTTAAAAAAATTTACTACCCGGCCCTAAGTTGGCCCCTCTTTTAACTGTTGTGAGACTAAATGAGTCAGCATATGGACCACCAACGCCAGAACAAAAGATTGACGATTCGGGAGTACCCTAGAGGTATATTAGATAAATTGATCGAAAATGCTGTAGCTTGGTCAACCTGGGCCGCGCCCTAGGTATGCAAATGACCGCCTACGAGTTTGTAGCATAACCCCGTTTCTGACCGGCATTCCCCTTTGATCGACATGGTTTGTTTGCCCCTCGTCTCAGAGGACCGTGCCTCTGATGATATGTCGACCATTGCCGGATCACCTTTCGTGGTGTGAAGGGGTGATACGGAAGCATGAAGCTATGCTCAGAGAGAATAGCTTCCGCGCTTGTATCAAATTAAAAATACATATAGTCAGAAAGCCAAGCCCCATATTACGAGTAATAAATACAACTTCTTTTCCACTCCGGGTGCGAAGCGCTCGGTTCCCCGGTTCTTTTGTTTTCTAAAATCATCAGGTGAATAGGGCGTTCGATTGAGCTATCGGGCGACGGAATTGGATTTAAACTCGATTTTTGGCGAATTTTTGAAATGTAGGAGCAATCAAAAATACACATTTTGAAAATTTATAGTTGTATAGAATAGAATAATTTTTTGTTCCGTGTTCATTACATCTTTCGTAAGATCAATGATTTTTTGAATTAGGGCATTAGAGAACCGAATTCCATATTTCCAAGAATAATTAGCAAACAAGGAAAGATATTAAAAAATTAAAGTTGATCACTGCCCCAAACAAAACTCAGAGACTATGGGAGATAATCGTGTTAGCCTAGTTGGATTTTTTCCCGATTAAATTAGAAACGAGAAAAGATTAGCATCAAAATTCTCTAGTACAAGGTGCACGTTAAACAGTTGATTCTTTTATTAACATACATCATTTTATTTGCTTTCAATTTCCATTCCTAATTTTGTTGTATGCGCCGAAGCTGGTTTTATTTTCAAATTTTAAATTAAAAAGATGAATAACTTAACGGATTATATAATTGATAAAAGTATCAACTCAACAACAATTTATGATAGACTGATCCAAGGAGCTATATTAACAGTATCGTTTACGAACATCCTCGGTATTCTAATGCTAACGCCATTGATGATTATGGACGGTCGATTTCATAGAAATTATCGGTAAGCATCTTATGAAAGATACAGGGTGCCAAGCAAAGGAAATTTTCCGTTTTTGTTAAAAGGGGGGGGTCCAACTTAGGGCCGGGTAGAAAATTTTTTTTAAAATTTTAACCAAAATAACCCTATCCAAATTGGCTGGATTTTAGTACTCGGGGTGGGTTTCTGGCACGAGAAATCGATTGGCGCAAGTTTCGGGTTCCGAAAAAGTTTTTCATAACCTCCAATCGGGGTACAATATGTTCGAAAACCTCCAAGTACCAAAAATCAACCAATCTGGAGCCAAAATAAAAAAGTTGATTTTTTAACATGGAGTACCTCGATAGGTGGTCATGAAAATTTTTTCGAAACCCGGGACTTGCGCCAATCGATTTCTCGTGCCCGAAAATCCCCAAGCACCAAAAATCAACCAATTTGGAACCAAAATAAAAAAGTTGAAAAAATTGATTTTTTAACATGGGGTTTTTGACCCCAAAAAAACAAATGTGTTGAAAATTTTGTTCATTTTAGCATACTTCGCGTTCATATCTTCTTGGGATTTTTCCTAATTTCATTTGGCCAATTTTTCAATACTCTTATACAATGGAATGCTTTCATAAGTGTACCATATTTTGATTTGGGTAATTTGGCACGAACCATTTCGGGGTATGGCGCGGATTTATTAAGATTTGTTTGGATAGCTATATTTTTGGAACGAGCCTTTGCTACCTATTTTAGTCTTGCTTATGAGCAGAAAAAGTTTACTAAAGTTGCCCTATGTTTATGCACATTTATCCATGGCTTTGCAACACTTTTGGGTGTTTTTAAATATGATTGTAAGAAAACATTGTATAATAGAGATAAGAATTTTTAGCTCAAATTTCTATTGGTGTCATGTTTAGTATTGAAGTAGCATTTAGTTTAATTGATTTAGTTGTAAGTTTTATTAAAAATTTAAACAAGGATATGAATTTATTTAGAGTATTGTATTATTGTCTAGATTTAATACAGTACTTTTAAAATCTGATGTAAATTTTCAACTGGGCGAGAAGTATCAAGTAAGTAAAAAAACTCTTGTTATAGGCAGAGACCGAAAATGGCCCCCTCGTTTTCGGACTACAAAAAAATGTGGCGGACCTTTTTATGATGTTGTGAAGTGACTTTATCAGAGGAATATTTTATTCACCATTATACCAAACATACATGGGCAAGTAGGGGGGATAGGGTCCGAAAATAAGAAGTGAGTCCATGTTTAAAGGGAAGTAAACTTATAACAGTATCTCGAAGACACAGTTTTTTTAGGGTCGCCATGGCGACCGTACCGCGCAAAAAGGGGTAAAAATACATCAAGACAACCGCGCAATAAGGGGTGATCACTGCCCAAAAGAGATGACCACCGCGCAAAAAGGATGACGACCTCCGCAAAAAAGGGGTGACTACCGCGCAAATTTGCTGCTGTAAAGTTTACTCTCCCAGAACGATGTATTACACTATGAAAAGGTCTTCACCCATATCTATCTATAGTCCAAAATTTAGCTAAATGAAAATGTGCGTGCCATAGCCTATATAAGGCCTTTAATATTAGCAGGCGTATCATTGATGCTACTAGGGACTATATTAACTTTTGTAACTCTAAATAGTGGTTTTCGTAAATACTTTGTAATAACGGATAATTTCTTGTACATGGTAGGTATTTTTGCATATTCATAAATTTGTTTTGTAAATGTAGATTTTTGTTTTATACATTTATGTTGCATTGGTAATCATCATGAAGAGATATGTTGAAGGAAACAAGAAGTTAAAACAAACTTTTTTGGTAGTTTTAAGGCACTGTTTAAGAAAACAACGCAACGCCATACACCCAGAAGAAATAGAAAATTCATTGAATACAAATTTTCCTGGCCAAACTGAAATGGATGCTCATTTTAAGCTATTGAATAAATATTGGAATTAAAAGCTACAGAGAGAGGAAAATAACATAAATTGGCGAATCCGTCGGCCGTTCACCACAATGGAGCGGGGTTTGACTCCCAGCTCCGGCAAACAAGTTTTTGCGAAAGATTTTTTTTTATTCGAGAGGTGTATTCTTAAAATCTTTTGCAAAAACTTTTTGCCGGAGCTGGGAGCCGAACCACGCTCCATTGTGGTGAACGACCGACGGCTTCGCCACTGCATCACAGAAGCAAGATCTTACCGTTCTCTAAAAAAATACGATTTTGACATTTTTCAAAGTCTCATATATTGGCATAGGAAGCGTTTTGAGCAAAACCGCTCCGCACAAAGTTTGTACCATGTATGAGGAATAAAATAAAAAAAGAATTTCTAAAAAAGCATTTAGTGTGTACGAGAAAATGCTTTTTGAAGTTGAATGTGTATATTAAAAGTTGCTGACATAGGTTTTTTTTAAAGACTCCATATCTCGAACCAGATAAATCGTCAGAAAATTGTTAATATCTAATTTTTTAGCGCTACGTTAGAGACAAAATTTAAGCAAAGAATTATTGGATTTGGATTTGCTGGTGGGGAGATATAGCCCTATACATAAGTCACTGTAGCCAAAAAATCGGCTATGGCCTGGGGGTGTCAGGAGGGTGGCGTTCGATTGAGCTATCGGCGATGGAAACTTATAAACTCGATTTTTGGTGAATTTTTGAAATGTGGGAGCAATCAAATAAACAACCTGTATTTCCGGAGAAATCCTCAAAACATAAAAAACGTTTCGAAATATCAAGTTTTGAAACATCAAACGACCCAAAATTTTGCTTTAGGCAAGCTCTCTCCCAGTTAATTTCTCTTCCATTTTATAATCATAAATGGTACATTCTTGCATCTGAAGGTACTTTCTTAATTATCGAAAACGTCAGACATGAGGAATTTTCAGTCACATCTACCCATTTATATCGTTATCGAAGAAGTAATGAAATAATAATCATAAGATACGTGGGTTTAGAGGCAAAACTTAACTACGACTACGTATGTTTTAAATGAGAAGGCATTAGCTGTATTAAGCCAAAATCAGTATGAGAAAAGTACAGTATGCTCAAACGATAACTTTTTTCATTTGATGCAGTGTCTGGAGGAAAATGGTGTTCTACAATATGACGTATCTTATGATTCTGAAAACCGAAAAAGGTGGAAAATTTGAGAAAATTAAAAAAAGTAATTTCAGATTTTTTACCAATGAAAGGCATTTTTCTTTTACAGAAATGCAGGATTATTTAAAAACTAGGAATAGTTATTGGGATGATGCTGAGGTAAGTTTTAAAAAGCCTTAAAGGGAGGTAGACTTTGCATGCTCAAACGATAACCTTTTATAGTTGTATTGAATAATTTTTTATTCCATGTTCATTCCAACTTTGGTACGACCAAATGATTATGGAATTAGGGCATTAACGAACCGGATTCCATATTTCCAATTATAATTAGCAAACAAGGAAAGATATCAAATAAAATTAAAGAGGGAGTTCAACTTATAGCCGGATAGAAAAGTTTTGTAAAAATACATTCCTAGGGGTAACTTTATGCAAGAAATCGATTCTGCGCATTCCCAAAGCATGAAAACGCTTGCTTGACCCTGATTCAAGGAAAATGAGTCTGTATATTGAAGCGAAAATCGAAGTTTCTTGACTTTTTAGCTTGAAATCCCTTTTCTGAGTAATTTTAGGCGAAGAATCGATTGCGTGCATTGCCGAAGCGTGAAAACGCTTGCACGATCCTGATTCATGGAAATGGAATCGGTATATCGAAGCGAAATATACAGACTTCATTTACTTGAATCAGGGTCAAGCAAGCTTTTATTTCACGCTTCATCAATCCCGCAATCGATTTCCCGCATAAAATTTACCACATAAAAGTGATTTCAAGCTAAAAAAGCCAATAAATCAAAATCATCCAATTTAAATATTGTTTTAGGTTATTGAAACGAAAACATGAATGAGAATTTTCGTTTCAATAACCCAAAACAATGTTCAAATTGGATAATTTTGGTGTCATTTTGTTC
>JAQGBS010004000.1:0-10804 GCA_034698545.1 Acrobeloides obliquus
ATACCCCTAGGCAAAATTTTTTATCGATTTTGGACACTGCAAAAAGAAATGGCTCATCGTGGGATTGAACCCTCGATCTTATGCGTGCAGTTGGAGTCACTTCGCACTTTGCCATGTAACCGTTAAATCTTACGGTTAAAAACGTTATAGTATAGATGAAGCGTCGCACTGAACGTGAATTTTTAAAATTTTTTCGCGAGAAATGATCTCTTTAGGGGTAATTTTAATTTTTTTGCTATGTAAACGGCACTTTTTATTAAATCTCTCTGTGAAAAACGTTATTGTTCCGAAATACTTTTTCTTGATTAGATCTGGGTCTCCGAGCTGCTGGGATTTTGTAGGCTTTCTTGTGAAATTATATGGTAGCTTTTGATGTCATTTTCTATTGTTTTCAGCAATAGTTTTGTACTATAAGGATTTCGGATGACCTATAACGAGATACATCTTCACTGGTAATTTAGGTTTCGTCTAAATTGTGAAGCCCGCCGAGTTTCTCCATGATGTTAAGTTTCTTTCTCCATATTGTTAAACTCTTTTGGAATGCGGATTTTTAATAACAGTCTTATTATCTTTTTTTATAAATATAACAGCCTTTCCTGATTCAGGGAAGGCGTATCGTGTATTAAAGCGAAAAGTCGCAAAAGTGCAATTTTTGGCTATGTAATCCAGCGACGGACGTGTATTTCAAGCGGAAAAATGTCTGTGACTCGAACTTTTTATTTCCTTATAGCACCCATATAGGGGTAATTTTATGCGAGAAATCGATCCTGAACCCTGAAAATGCTTCCCTGAATCAGGGAAGGATTGATGTATTGAAAGGAAAAAGACTAAAATGTCGAATTTCTCCAGAAAATGGCTGTTAGGGGTTTTTCTAGATGAGGAATATATTGCGCGCATGCCAGAACCTTGAAAATACTTCCCTGACCCTGATTCAGGGAAGAATTGGTGTATTGTAACGAAAACATCCAAATCCAATATACCAAAGTTTTCGTGGGAATCAGGACTACAGTTTTTGGGGAGATCACTTGGGTTGATCGATTCCCCGCATAAATGTACCCTCAGAAAGTCATTTTCAGGCAAAAATCTAAAAATTTTCGATTTTTGTTTCAATAAACGCACTTTGATTCCTTGATTCAGAGTCAGGAAAGTGTTTTCAAGCTTCGAAAATGCGCGCAATCGATTTCCCGCATAAAATTAGCCCTAAGAGGGTCATTTTTGAAAAAAATTTTCGTGTCGAAAAAATCGCTCAGTTTTTTTATACACCCTGTAATACCATGCATGTGAAAATCTTTTAAATTCGCTGAGAGTTTCAACTTCCTTTCGAAGGAGGTTGTGCTAAATGACCATATATTTTTAAACAATTCAATATACATGTTTAGCTGGCTTCAACTATAGAAAAGCTCGAAAAATCCTTTCATATCTTATTGTATATAATGTTAGCTTCTATATTATTTGTATTTATACTTCTATTAAATTCTATATTTGCCTTAAGTTTTGTACAGAGTAGTGATTTGGAACAATCAGATATAGTGACATCGTCATCTCCTCTATTACCAGAGACAGCTACGCAGGGAGTATTCGAGTCAAGGGGAGAAGAAAATGGCCCTCTATATTTACTTGAAGAAAAATTCCCTAAGCTATATAAATATTCTACAGCGTCGGAAGCGCCAAATTTCTTTAAAGAATATTTGATAAGGGGTCAGTACTCGTGTACGGCTAAATATATGGACATTTTGACTAGATTGAATGCTCTTATGAAGGTAAAAATTTTTTCGAATGGTTCAAAAATGGTTTGCAATATTGCAACGTTAAAAAAATTCAATTTTGTATGATTATTTTTAATTTTATTTAAAGGATATTGTAGTGGATTTGGAGAATCAAATCTGTGTGCGTTAGTTGTCCACCTGGGGTCGATTGTTGTACTTGATTAGTGACAAGTGAGCAAAAATGAATGAAAAAGTTGACAAGTGGTCATTCATTTTTGTCCACTTGTCACTAATCAAGTACAACAATCGTCCCTGGAAAATAGAGAATATTGAAATTTTGAATAGGGATTTATATAATTTAACGCCGATCCTCTGTGAGGGGGACGAGCCTTTTGGTTTTAGTTAGCGTGTTGGCATAGGCCCAAAAACGATGTTTCCAGCTTAAAATTTTTACAAAAAAGCGAAATTTCTTTAGAAAAAAGTTATGGCGTTTTTCAACATTTTTGCTACTTTTCGCTTCAACACACAGGCCTTCCCTGAATCAGAGAGCATTTTTTCGCTTCGAAAATGTCAAATTTTCCACATGTTTTTACCCCCTAGAAAGGTTATTTCCAGAAAAAAAATGTTGAAAATTTTTTCATGTGGGTGGCTCCCCCCCCCCCTATTGTGTAGTTGGGCTAGTTTTGATCAACAAAAGAAAAAAGTTTTAAACCAATCATGAGATTGATTTTATATTTTCAAAAAATTTTCGTGTTAATACACAAGCTTTTTGTTTAATTTTCCAATTTTAAAAATTTAAATTCATGGCAAGATTCCAAAAAGGTGTCTCGGATGGCCTAATGGTTAGAACGCTGGTCATTCATGTTATTGTCACGTGGATTCGATCCCGCGTCAAAAAAGTCATTTTTTTATTTTCTTGTCAAAAGTCATGAAAATTTTTGCATATCTATATTTTTATGCGGGGAACACGATGGCGCGATTATTTTTCCATGTAAACTTTTGGAAAAATCGAAAAATATCTTTTTTAGATTTTTTCAATTTTTCCAAAAGTTTTCATGAAAAAATAATAGCGTCATCGTGTTCCCCGCATAAAAATATGGATATGCAAAAATTTTTCATGAAATTTGATAACAAAATAAAAAATGGCTTTTTGGCGCGGGATCGAACTCGCGCCGTTTGAGTGAGGGCCGAGCGCTTTAACCATGAGCAAAACCCACAAACCCCCATAATATGGTACTTGTTTTGAAGCGCTCGGCGAGTTGAGTCGATTGGCGACATTTTTTAAAATCTTGACCCTCCTGTCATCCGAAAATTAAAGAAAGAAAAATGCAATTTTGGAGATAATTTTCAATATTTTCACCCCCTGTCGTAAAATTCTAGCTATATCTATGGTTGCATTTACAATTTTTTATAATTTGCTAAAATAAAAGTTTTCGACTCTGGTGGGATCGAACCTTGCCAATAGCATACATGGCCAGCATCCTAGCCATTAGGCCACGCGCTCTCGGTTTTTTGAATCTCGCCATGAGATAGAGTTTATGTGCATTTTATTGAAAATCGAAGTTCCCTGTGAAATTCACATTTGTCGAAAAATCATGTGTCTATATAACTGTGTCATAGCAAATGCCATAGAGAATATCACCATGGCAATAACGATTTTTTTTCTCCGGCGTTTCCCAGAAACAATTTGTTTTTTGACATTTCTTCATATCCGATAAACATTTTCGCTTCAACAATCTTTCTTAATCTAATACATACGAAGAATTCTTTCTTTAATGTCACGAAATCTAGCGTTAAATTGCAAAAGTACAAGAAAACTGTGGGCTAAAAAATTCGTGGGATTCAATTTTTCTTTTTTTTACTTTCAATGACTAAAATAGAAAAATAAAGAACCAGTGAACACATTCCATATATGAATACGTAATCATCGAACACTATGGTGGAGGCGATAAAAAAAAGTTGAAACTTTATACGCAACTTCCGGAATGCGTGGAGATTCAAGTTTTCACGTGGAGAACAAAAGTTGAAAGAGGGATTTTTGAAAAGGATATAATGCATAGAATGTATAAGATGTTCTAAAAGAAACGAAAAAAGGGAACAATAATTAACTTTTTCCTGCGAAGCTTTCCTGGTGTAACATGTTTGGTGGTTTCCTTGTAAGCCTTAGCCTATGCCTAAGATTAAGCCTTGTTAGTCTATGTCTAAGCCTATGCCTAAGATTAAGCCTAGCCTAAGTCTTAGCTTAAGCCTATGCCTAAGATTAAGCCTTAGCTTATCTCTAATCCTATGCCTAAGATTAAGCCTGAGATTAAGCCTATGTCTAAGCCTATTCCTAAACCTAAGCCTTAGTCAGCCTAAGCCTTAGCCCTTTAATTTCATATGAATTTCTCTTATAACAATTTTCACAGACTTTTTTTGTCACTATGAACAATTTATGTTCATGCTCAAAATTCCCATATTCACATCCGGTGACAAGGATTACCACTTTTTGTAACTTGTACATCCCCAGTCAAAATTTGTTTAACTATACTTTATAAATTTTTTTAATTTTAGGAAGCATTTGAAGAACATGAAGCTTGTCTGAAAGCAATGAACGAAGCCCCGAAATATGAATCGACAGAATTCGAGCCGCTAAATGACCTGTTAAACGAGTGGAAGGACAATGATGACGAATCTTCAGATAACGACTTTTTTCCAAGTACAGATATGGAGTCTGCTAGAGTAGATGCAGACACATCGAACCAAGTTCCTACAGAACCAACAATTAATAGGAGAGAAGATAAACGTGGTGGACAAATTTTCTTTATATAAAAATTGTAGTTTTGTGTGTTTATATTTTTAGTATAAATCTTTGTTTTTTAAAAAACTACAGTTTTTGGGGAAAAACTCACTCCAATTAAAAAAATTGGACTCATTTATCTTCTTATATTGCCACATGAAGATATCAAAATAGGCACTTCTATGTAGTTTTGCGCTCACCTTTAAAATTGATTCGATTCTATTTTTCTTTATAAAACTTTGGAGCTACTGCACTTTAAGGTAGCCTCAGGAGGTCTTGACCAAAATTTAGTGTTTGATTTGGCTTGCGATCCTGTAAATGACTAACTTAAAGTGCAGTAGCTCCAAAACTTTCGTCAATAAATCACATTCAATATTTATTTATTCTAAAACAAAGCAATTAGTCACAATTACACACCTCAATTGTATAATTTGAGGACACAAATTAAACATACAGAGTGTCTCAGTAGGTTGGGACTAACATTGATTTGAGGGTTTCTCGTCATCCAATCGGTCATTTTCGATGTGGTTTGTTGTAGGAGAGAGCTCAGACGATTCTGCCTCAGATTCTATAAAAAATATTAAAAATTGGCATTTTCTTATATGCGAATTTTTTTGTTTGAAGTTTTTCGAGCAACTTTTCTCCGTCTTCCCAATAAGGTAGAGAATTGATTTGAACATCATCTGATAGCTTACTCATGCTCCAACGACGTAAAAAAACCGTATCAAAAAATCTTTTAACAGCGATGAGAAATAGAATTGTAAAAATTGAGAAAAAAAGATAAAGAATTTAAGATTTGGGACTACATGGCCTCAGTGGCGCAGTAGGTTGCGTGTTTGGCTGTTGCTTGAAAGGTCGCGGATTCGATACCCAGCTTCGTCGCTTGGTTTTTGTCCAAAAAATTGTGATGAGAAATAGAATTGTCAAAATTGAGACCAATTTTTGGACAAAAACCAAGCGACGAAGCGGGGTATCGAACCCGCGACCTTTCGGGCAACAGCCAAACACGCAACCTACTGGGCCATTTAGGTCACTCGTTCCACAACCTTAAAAGTTGTTGATTGAAACAATTGATCAAAATACAAAATTTTTTCTGGATTTCGATCGACGATCAAAATAATTTTTTAATTTTTCATGAACTTTCATTATATCATTATTTTTTTCGAATTTGAAGTCGCTGCAACTATATTTTCAACCCATAAACAGAGACCAAAAATCCAAATTTCCACTTTTTCTTGTGCAAATATCAACCAGAAAGGAAATTTTTGCACACCAACATGTCATTCGTAACTCCCCCAGACATAAATAATTCAAACTTTAATTTCTCTAAAAAATTTCCTGTTTTACATATATGGTGTTTATTTTACAGATTTTTCGAGAATATAATTGAAGTTACCCTCGGGAGTAAGTCATCCGTGAAGTCTGACGCGCAGAACTTTAAATTTTTTTTAAAAGTTATTCTTGTGTAAATTTTTTTCCACCATGAAATCATGTCTGAAAATTTCAAAATTGAGTAGGATTTTCTATTTTAATTACAAAAAAGAGATACATGAAAATTGTCAAAAATCATTGATGTGGAAAATTGTAAAATTGTGACTAGAATTTTGCACAAAAATTCTTAGAAATACAGAAAGTTGTCAAAGATTAAAAATGATGTGTGACGTAAATTGCTATCATTTTATTTTAGTGCAAAAGTTCAGCTCAAGATCGAAGAAAAACTCTTGTTTTTGTGCACTTTATGCAAGACGAAAAACATTTAGAGAAGAATGAAATTAGTCTGGCTTTTGAACACATTAGGGTAGGATATAAAAAAGAAAACGACGTGAGAAAATTAATCGAGAGTGCTTACGAATACAAAAGTTGGTCATATGCTGGGAGATTTGGCTGATGAGTATCCAAATGCTCTATAAGAGAATACGTTTCAAGTGGAAATAAACAATATGGATTGAAAATGGTTCGTAGGGAATTTGGTACGGAAAACAAATTCTCAAAATCCGAAAAGGGACTAGTACAAAACGAAACAAAATACGGATAAACGCATCCAATCAAACCACAAATTTGAAAATCGGAAAAAATAGTTTTGGCTGTCCGATAGAGATACACATATGTAAATTTCATTGAAACAGCCCTAGCGCCTCACAGGAAAAGTTTTATGACTCGGTCAAGGTAATGTTGGATTCACCGTCACCTGCACTACAAATGTGGTAATTCAACCATTTCATTTGGATAAATTCAACGAGGCCTAGGCCTAAGCTTAAGCCTAGGTCTAAGCCTAGGCCTAAGCTTAAGCCTAAGTTTAAGCCTAGGCCTAAGCCTCGACCTAAGCTTAAGCCTAAGTTTAAGCCTAGGCCTAAGCCTCGACCTAAGCATAGGCCTAAACCTAAGCTGTACAGATGTCTTTCCTCAAAATCTAAGCATTCTTGTTCCTCAAATTGAAAATTTTGGCAATTTTGTACTTCATGGATCACAAACTTGCGACCAATGCGGCAACAAATGATGTCTGATGGTAGAAATCGTACATGGATGTGTCACAAGCGCCGATGTCTGTATGGTAACACAAATCCCATAAAAGTACTCGTTCAACTATGGTATCGCCCCACCGCCATCCACTTCGGAAACTACAAGAACTTGATCAAATTTATATGTGTTGAAAAGTCAATTGGCCGTGTTGTTTAAACCGTCAACAATGGAAGAAACTTCGGAAAAGTCGGAAGCCGTATTTCAACTTTCTATGTCAATACAGATTGCTTGTGGACATCTACTGGACGCTTTATTGCTTGAATGTACTTGGTTGAAGTTCTTGGTCTCGAAGCGTTACGAGATCTTGAAACTGCTGAAATGAAAGCTAAAAAGCCAAAGTCCTAGAGTCCGAAAAAGGATAGGCCGAGAAGTCCAACCATATTTCTATTTCGTCAACTGAGCCAAAAGCCAAGAGATTCAAAACTCCATATGAAAACATTGCACCATTGGCAAGTGGACATCCGAATTCAACGGCCAGCAAATCTATCTCTTGTGTCATCCACCACCTGGCGCAAATATTCGACAACCATCTCCCGATACAGTAAGTCTACAACTTCCAGCTCAAGTCGAGATTCACTCCGATCCCATCATGACCGCCCGGCTCAATTGAAAGAGGAGTGCTGGCGCCATTGAAGATTTGTAAAAAATAAAATTTTAGTTATGTTATTGTTGAGTTATAGTTTATTTATTCCCACGAAAATCCCTGCAATATCTATTTTTGACCCCCGTTTTACCCTATTGATTTTGCAGACCAAAGTTTCTTGGCTTAGGGTAGACCAACGTTTCTTGGCTTGGGACAGACCAACGTTTCTTGACTCGGGTCTGTTACTCGACTAGCTATGAAACTCTCTCTATCTCGATATGTGGTGAATAAATATTCTTCTAGTATAACAGTTCACACAACAACCAAAATAACCGAACTTCGCCCAGACAAATTTCGTTCAGTGAATTTCGTCTGAGCGATTCTCAAGATTTAGCGCCAAGTCATAAGGCCTGAGGCACGCAACAATGGCTCCGAGACGACCATGTGGATTTCATCATGAAGGATGAATGACCATCTTCTACTCCAGGATTCAATGCCTTGAATTATTCCATTTGGAGCATTTTGGAAGCCTAAAGTTCACGAAATCGTTGAAATGCGTTCTTATTAAAGCTTGGGAAGAAATCCGCGGAAATGTAGAGAAAAGTGATTTCCCGAAGCGACTAAACGCGTGCATTGAAGCTCAGGGAGGATATTTTGAATAAGTTTTGCTGTTACTTCGTTGCATAAGCTATAAGTGTCCATAAACTTTTGAATCACCCTGTACTAGATTTTGAGAAAAGACATCTGTACAACATCGAAGAGCTAGTGAAAATCTTCAACTTTACGATGATGGTGAAACTGATCTATATTTCTTAGTGGTGCTGATTACAATGATTCGACGTCATATCCGTCCTGGAACCACCATCATGACAGATAAAAAAATAGCCCTATCATTTGCGGCTGCTAATGCTGAGTAGTACCGGTTTTTTAATCATGGGGCATCCATGAGTAGGATTAGCAAGAAATTTTTTTCTGTCACCCGTTTTATGTTATAGTAGTGCTAATGCTTAGTATCATGGGGCGTCCATGAGTAGGATTAGCAAAAAATTCTTCCTTTTTATGTCATACACTCCCCTAGGATTCCTTGTGAGTGGTCTTTTGAAACGAACTTGTACGTCATTTTGTAAATTTTCAAGTCACTTAAATTTCATCCCTTGAAATTTTATTATTATTAATATGTATGATATAAACCGTATAAAAAACATCAAACTGAGATCATCATAAAATTTAAGCATAACGAAAAAAACCATGGCGACATGCAAATTTCAAGATCAAAAATTCAAAACTAATAGTCCAAAAATTAAAACTCAAAAATGATTTTGAAACAAATAAAAAAAATTTTTTGCATGTCAAACATCTTACGCCGTTACAAATAAATACAGAAAGATTCTAATATAGAGCTCTAAAATTTTCCAACTTTTTTGTTTATGTACATTGAGCCAACTGAAATAATTTTTTATTTCGTTTTTCTCGATACATTGTAACTATTCCAAGGAAAAATGATTAAGCGGAGTATTCCATGAAAAGATCTGCCTTGAAGATCTGGCTGGTTTGAAAAAATTCAAGCACTTTCGGAATTCTTCACCTCGGAAACAGTTTGCTCTAAAACAGAATAAAATTTAGTACAAGTAGGGGGGGGGGTGGCGGGATCGGGATTTTTTTCGATTTTCGCGTCAATACACCGAATCCATTTCCTGAATCAGGGTAAAGAAGCGTTTTCATGCTTCGGAAATGTGCGCAACCCTATATAGTTCATTTTTAGTAAAAAAATTTTCCGGTCCCAAAAAATTTTTCGGGCACAAAAATGCACTCTTTTAACCTGTACCTTTTAGTGTTTTTGCTCTAAAAATTGAATTTAAATTTTTTTCAATAAAATTTTTTTAAACTACATTCTTGGTCCATCATAATATAAAATAACCGCATGGCAAAAGAAGTTGTTGTGGTAGTCGAGATCCCCGAATTTTTCAATCGTTTTAGATTGAACATACTGTAAAACATCATGCAAATGTTTTCCAAAATATTTTTCCTTTATTTACCATCTTGTCTTTTCTTTTATCACGTTTCTTGCTAATACAAATGGTGTGTTGAATTTTAAAATTAGATTTAATTTTGCAAATGTTTCGTAAATATGCGGCTGATCTTAAGTCTGAAAAATTGAAACATTTGAAAACAAACCCAGTTTTAAAATTCCACACACCATTTGTATTTGTATTCGCAAGAAACGTGATAAAAGAAAAGACAAGATGGTGAAAATAGAAAAAAATATTTTGAAAAACATTTGCATGGTGTTTTACAGTATGTTTATCTAAGACGATTGGAAAATTCAGAATCTCGACTACGACAACGACTTTTGTCATGCGGTTTTTGGCACTATAATTTTCGTCACGATAACTTTTGCCACGTAACTTTCGTCATGTAACTTTTGTCACGTAACTTTCGCCACTTTCGTGTCAAAAAACATATTACATTTCAGACTAATTGTTGCCTGATTTGCAATAAATATGTATATTGACACGAACGTGGCGAAAGTTATGTGGCGAAGTTATAGTTTTTGACAACGTAGCGAAAATTATGGAGACCCTACATCTCGCCCTAAACACAACTCAGCCAAAATACTACTCGCCAAATTAAGAAAAGTGAGTTTAGTTGAATGAACTTGTTTTATTTATTTAAATTATACAGGATAGAAAAATATTTTTTTGCGCACAAGTATTCTTTTTTGCGCACAAGGCTTAGGCCTAAGCTTAAGCCTAGGTTTAGGCCTAGGCTTAAGCCTAAGACTAGGTGTAGGCCTAAGTCTAGGCTTAGGCTTAGGCCTAAGCTTAAGCCTACGCCTAGGCTTAGGCCTAAGCTTAGGCTTTTTTGTCCGAGTTATGTTTTGGGTTGTATTTTGGCCAGATTGTAGTTTGGGCGAGTAGTATTTTGGCCGAGTTGTGTTCTAGGCGAGTTGTATTTTGGCCGAATTGTAGTTTGGGCGAGTTGTCGTTTGGCCGGACTGATTTTTGGCGAGATGTAGGGTCGCCAAGTTATAGTGCTTTTTTATATTATGATGGATCAAGAATATAGTTTTTATTTGGAAAAATTTCTATTGAAAAAGAATTTAAATTCGATTTTTTTTAGGCCAAAAACACACTTACACACACAAAGTCTCATTTTGCTAATTAAATTTTCATAAGCCCTTCTCTTCGATTTTTTCAAACAACACCAAAACTCTGT
>JAQGBS010004001.1:0-10802 GCA_034698545.1 Acrobeloides obliquus
AATGTTCAAATTGGATAATTTTGGTGTCATTTTGTTCGTCTCATTTAGCTATAAAAAGTTGCTACAATGTTCATTTATAAAAATTTAAAAAATTGATTCAAAAATCGATTTTTCTGCAAAAAATTCAAAAAAGTTTGTGTATTACTACGAAGAGCTTGTAACAAATTCAGCATTTCAAAAGCAATTATCTCGAAAACTACAACGATTCAGAACATGCCGTAAAAACAAAAAATGATCCATTTTTTATGATCTTTTCGAATATATCATTTTTTCATATGATTGTAACTTACTGGACTGGCCCTTTAACAATATTTACAGGGTGGCGCAAAAAATCCGAATTTTTCGATTTTTTAACGATTTTAAAAAAATTTTAAGTTTTTGACTTCTCTGTTATTCAGAATGTAATCACTCGAAGCAAATTTCGATTTTTGGCGATTGTTTTCATGAAAGGGTGATTATCGGAAGGAAAAGATATCCCCCATTAAAAAACTTGAAAAATTTTGAAAAATCGAAAAAATCCGGTTTCTGCGCAAAAATTAATTTTGAAAAAAATTTAATTTTTTGAAGTCTGGAAAATTTTATTGCTAGGTGTGACTGTTTTTGTATGAAGCGAAGCGACTCTATGTACCTTCTTGGTTTCATATGTTTTAGATTTGCCCAGGATTTTTTGGCGGACGGACGAACTCATCATCAGTAAAAACCATGGCGGGGTTAAGCATATTAAATCGATGACAAAGCGTTGAATATCAAAGAGAAGATTATATATATTGTTGACAACATTCCATTTATCCGTGGTGGAAATGTCAGCGCCGCGTAAAATGTAGAAACCGAGCTAAATTTATGAATGTATAGGGTGGTTAAATGAAACGTCAGGATTCTAAAAATCCGCCAAATGGCATAAATTTTTTGAACCCATTGAGGATCTAGGTATTTTTCAGATTTTGAAATTTTTCGAAACTTTTTATAGTTGCTAAAATATTCTTACCTGAATCATAGACAGCATCGTCTCGTTAAAAAACATCACTAAAGATAGTGCCAAGAGTTTTGCTTCTGGCATTCTCACCTTTGTATTCTTTTGATTGAGGTTAATTTTAGTTGCTCCTTTATTCATCTTCCTCCGATAAAACATGATACTTAGTATTATAGTATTCATAATAAAGCAACTTATTGCAGCGACAAATGACACTAGCTGCATGAGTAAACTCAACCGGATCTGTAAATTTTGATTTTATAGGGTGTTAAAAAACGGATGCGAATCAAAATGCATAATGATCAAAATTCATAAGGGGCTTAGGTCTCAGGCTTAGGCCTCGGTCTTCACTTATAAGTAGTATTATTAATACTACTTATGAGTGAAGACCGAGCACGTTAGCCACTCGGCCATGGATCAAACTCCCAAACCCTATGATATGGTACTCGTTTTGAAGCGCTCGACGAGATGAGTCAATTGGCGATTTTTTGAAAATTATGAACAAAAATCGTAATATCTGAGGTCTTAGACCACCCCTTGATTAGGTTACTTACAGGATAATCATCTTCATTGACTTGAAGGATGTAAAAATAAGCTTCATTGGTATTGTTCAAATTAAGCATCTTACATTTGATGCATCTGGTAAACCAAAGTTGATATGAAAACGCTAAAGGTATCAGAAAGAAGAAAAAAAGAACTATCCCAGTCATTTTTAACCAAATCTAAATTTTGATGTACAAAAATGTGATTTTTTTCTTTTTATTTTAAAGGACCACTGAACTCGGAATAAAGTTTCCATTTTTGTTGGCATTATGAAAATTCATGAAAATGGAGCATTTTTTGTTTTTTACAGTAAATTCTGGCTCGTTTTTGACATAATTGCGTGTGTAGTTGCGATTGTTTATTACAACGAAAACATGCACATCAATATCATTCCCCTGATTCAATAAAAGTTGTTTATTGAATCGATTGATACGTGTATTCCTAAAGTGTGAAAACGCTTCCCTGACCCTGGTTCAGGGAAAGTGGTGGGTGTACTGAAGCGAAAATGGACTAAAATTCGAGTGTTCGCCGTAAAACCGGCTATTCAGGGGGTTTTTCTAGGCGGGGAATCGATTGCGTGCATTGCCGATGCATGAAAATCTTCCCTGGTTTTGGAATATTTGGTTGGTGAATAGTACGCGAGTCACTTAGAAAACCCCTAAACCTCCAGTCTTATAGCGAAAAATCGAATTTTAATTCATTTTCGCTTCAATACACCCACCACCTTCCCTGAACCAGGGAAGCATTTTAACGCTTCGGGAATGGCACAATCGATTCCCCGTCTAGAACAACCCCTAAACCTCCAGTTTTACAGCGAAAAATCGAATTTTGGTCCATTTTCGCTTCAATACACCCACCACCTTCCCTGAATCAAGGTTTTTTGAACTATATATTGTTTGATCAATCGTTTCAATAAACAATTTTTTGTTGAATCCTTGATTTGCATATCTGATATTGATGTGCATCTTTTCTTTGATAATAAACAAAATGAACTTCCACCCAACAAACCCTTTTATGATGCACAGGAAACACAACAGCAGTAAAACGATTGCTTGATAGCATAATCGGAGTCAACATTGCAGCAAACATTAGATATGTACTCAAAAAATAGAATAAAGATGGGAAAAAACCACTTTCTGGAATCCATTCATACAAAAATGACGTGATGGGTGCTACCATTAAACGATCGAAATAGTTTTGTGCTATGTAATAGAGAAACTCCTAAAAGAGCTTATAATCTGGACCAAAAGAAGCCAAATTTATCCAAAGTTTTTCATTGTGTCCCGAGTAACTTATAAGGGAGACCTCTTATGATTTTTGAAAATAATTGAACCTATGCCCAGAGATATCCGAGTACCGAAGTGGAAGAAGGGGTTCCCCAAAGCATAGTTTTCATTTTTGGGAGGGCGTTTGTTAACTGTGTATGACAATGTCTGCTATATTCTTACCACAATACTTGCAGCTATGAATAAACTATAAAAAGAACTTGAAAATTCTTCTTTCTTCCTACCACTAACTAACATTACAATAATCCTTAAACTTAGTAAAAGTGATGGTATAGCATAAATTAGTGGCAATAATGACTTTAAATTAGTCTGCACGACACCAATATCAAACGATTGGGCTTCTTGAAATATTTGACAGATTTGCTCTATCGTCATGTTGCTCGGGTTCTCCATTTTCGGTGAAAATAGAGAAAAAATTGATATTATTCTCTTTTTGCAGCGAAAAATCGGCCTTTCTACTTTACCAAAATGCCACTTTTGATGAAAGTGAATACCAAAGTAAGAAAAAGGAAATAAAAATTGCTTTGTAGAGATATTAGGTCTTTTTTAATTTCCGTTTTTGCACTAATTAGTCACAAAATTGCAGATGATGGAGTTAAAAATGGGAAAAAAAGTCATATGAAACAATTAAATCTTTCCGTTTTTTTATTAATAGTTAATTCGTTGTTTGAAAAAACTTGCACTTTATAAATGATCATTGTTCCAAGTATAATTCCAACTTCCGGTTCCAGGATCCGATTCCGACTTCCTGATGGTTGCAACAGGCTCCTGGCCTCCAAGCACGGGCGATCTGAATTCGAACCCTCTGTCTACTTATTGGTGAGGGGGTCACTGAGATTGGACCTTTTGAAAGAGTATCAATTTTACCTCCCGAAAGAGGCGCCCAAAAATTGAGTAATACTCATAAGCGTCCCCCTGCACGGAAATCTTTAGTAAAAGGCGAAAGATTTTCTCGCATAAATGCAGAGGAACCAGAGATATCACTCGATTTTTCTAGCCGGGTCAACAAATAAATTCATTTACATTTCATCTGTTCTAAACAAAGTTAGACAGTCAAACAAATTATATTTCTCTTTATGCACTTTTTTGCTGGGATTTCATAATTTTTTAGTTAGTGGTTTTCCGCTTAAGGGGCATTCACATATTACGGCATCAAGTTGGGGAGAGGGGTACGTTAATTGATGACAGATGATAATGAGGGGGAGAGGATCAAGCAAATGATGACGTCATCAAACCTGTACGGGGCCATCCATAAATTACATTTCCAAAAAACGATATTTTTTAGACCCCTTTCGCCACGAATCTCGCCACTCTAACTTTCGCCACGCTAACTTTCGTGTCAATAAACATATTAATTTCAGACTTATTAAGTTGCCTGATTTGCAATAAATATATGCAATAAACAATTTCGGCCCATATGAATGTTGAACGTTACAGGAATGTTACAGGTGTTTCTTACACTTTAGTATTTTGGAGCAACGGTCAGTTGGTGACATAAATCTATGTCACCAACTGACAATTTCAGGTTGGTGACACTTAGACTTAGGCCTAAGCCTAAGTCTAGGCTTAAGCCTAAGTCTAAACCCTTAGGTCTAAGCCTAGGCATTGGCCTAAGTCTAGGCTTAAGCCTAAGCCTAGGCCTGGGTAGAGATTTTATGTCACCAACTGACAATTACCTGTATTTTAAGCATACCTCTTTTCGGTTAAATCCAATTTCGGTGATTTTGGTGTCGTTGGAAAGCTGGTGACGCGGGCTGAAAGGAAAAACTGAACTAGCAAAAAATCGGAAATTTGGGGGGGGGAGTCTTCCAAACACTCCCCCCACTCATGGAAGAAAATTTTTTAAGGAAATGATCAATTTTTCAAAAAAACTTTTATTTATAAACTTCAGCAGATTTTCTACCGACTTATATACAAAAATAGTTAGATTAGGCATCACATATATCAATGTCAAAACAGTCAGGAATTTTAAATCTAATTTCGGTGATCTTGGTGTCGTTGGAAAGCAACGACACCAAGATCACCGAAATTGGATTTGACCAACTTGGAATCAGCTTCATCTCAAAAAAGTATACTTCTGCTAAAAAGCTTCTTATCATCAGATCGCTGAATCTACCTTATCCGAGTTCATGCGGATCAGAAAGCAATACGACCACGAGCTCATCATCGGCTTCACAAAAGCTTGAGGAAATTCAGCGACCTACGCAAATACATAAACTACGCATATGTGTCATCACAAAAATAATAATTTTTACAAATTTGAGTGGGCTAATTTTGCATTTTTCTTAATTTAGGGCTTGCCAAAAAGCTTCTTATCACCTTCTATTTAACTAGCATAGAAACTAGCATATTAAACAATCGACAATACCTTTTCGAATTCACTACGCATTCCTCTTTTACATTTTGTTCTCTTGTACCATTTCATTCCTGAGCTAGGAATACAAAAAAATTGACTGATAAAATTTTTCGGTTTTATTAAAGAAAAGAGGCTTACTTTTTTGTAAATCTATTTTTCGAAAGCAAAAACGTGTTTACAAAGCGGTCTAAAAATTTGATTTAGTTGTAACTTATGGCTTCAAAACAAGCGGTCGCCGTTTCGAAATCCGAATCGGTCCAACGATCTGGCTCTCAGGTACAAAGCCGAGTGTCCACCTATGAACAACATTCTTCTTCTCGTGAAGAATCTACTCAACTCTCGGGTGTTCGTCTGGTTTCTAGCAATGGTTCCACCACTTTCACCAATGGCTCATCTACTGCTAAAAAAAATGGGTCAAATCTTGCGCTGAAAAATGACAGCTCAACCTATATTGTCAATGAGACTTCGCTTTTGGTTACATCAAGTGTGACGATTGAAGAAGAGAAAGTTCTTTTTGGCAAGCTCAACGATCGTTTGGCAAAATATATCGAAGTAAGCTCTATCCTCTTCGCTAGAGAGCCGATTTTGCCCTAATTCCCCCCCCCCCCCCGCTGGACCCAATTCTCCTCATTTTTTAGGATCACAACGGGTCGACATAAATTAGCATTCTTGGCCCCAAAGTTAGTATTTTTGAATCGATGGGCAATGGATGAAATTTGACCATCTTTCCTTCCTAAAGGTCCTAAAAACTGACCCCCACCCCACCATTTCTCCAACTATGGTTTCCGAAAACTAGCACCACTAACATTGCTACACTAAAAACATGCCTCATACCTTTTACCTAATCCTCATCCCTCAACCACCCCTTGACTGGGACCCAAAAAATTGAGGAAATAAGATGAATTTGCTGTATGCTCTCCATTCAACTGTAAGCAAATATTTTTTCGTTTAGATCGTTCGTGGTTTGGGCTTATCCAAAGAAGAAATTTCGTTGTTCATTAGTCAACAAAAAACAATTGAGACCACCATGAAAGAAAAACTTGAATCGCTCTACCTTTCACGAATCAACGATTCCAACTTTCAAATCGAGCAGCTTCGTGTAGAAAACGCCAGGTAGGCAATATTAAATTTCTACAAACACATGTAGAAGGTGTTACATTTGTCCCCTTTTCACCCACTGGAGAACCGAATTTGCTCGTGATCCCCTCCCAGTACATGCATACTGGACCCCCTAAGACCCTCATTTATCTATTGGATAGACACAAAAATAAGGCACTTTTGCCAAAAACAGTAAAAAAATGATATTTTTAGCTCAAAAATGTACTTTTGGGCCTAAGCGGGACTTGACCCTCCGACCCATTGGAGAGTCGAGTTGTTCCAATGATACCTCCTTCCTATCCCCCCCCCATCATGCAATAAATATTTAAAAATACACGCACAACCAGTACTATACAAATAATTTGTTCAGATTAACTACCGAATTAAATAAGGCCCTATCTGACTACGAAAGACAACGTGCACTTGTGGCTAAGCTTGAATCGGATTTGCGCCAAATCGATGAAGAGCGACGAAAAGGTCTAGCTCAAATTGAAGAACTTACCTCAAAAATTCGCTCCTCCGAGCTCCGAATCAAAGAATTAGAGAAGACTGTCGTGGTATAATTTGTATTCTTAATTATGTAAATTTCGACCATATTTTCGATCTAAAGGGTCCCTTTCACAGGTGAACAATACCGCCCCAGCAATGGCACAAGCTATCGTACAAAATCATCGTGCCATTGTAAAATTAACGTAAAGGTACGATGAAATCGCCACAATCTATCGTACGAATTTCGTACGATGCCATCGTACTGCGTCGTATCATCGCACGACAGCTTGTGGCGATTTCATTGTACCTTTACGTTAATTTTACGATAGCACGATGATTTGGTACAATAGCTTGTGGGGCCGTCGTACTTTCGTACGATAGCTTGTGCCGTGCTTGTGGCGACCGTAAGGGTGCCCCCTCAGTTTTCTGGGGAAGGTGAGTGTTCATCTGTGCCCCTTTTTATTTTTACCAAAGTGAAGCGTTAAAAAAGAGGTGTTCCAAATGATCTAACATCACATTCCAGATCTGAAAACTGTACTCTTGGATGCTCGATAAATTTTTAATTAAATTAATTAAAATTAATTGTTTTTTAATTTTGTTCAATTCAATATCTGAATCACTTGATTTCGTTCTTATCAGTTTGAAAAAGCGAATTTTATTGCCTTTTTCTTCGAAAAATTTACGATAGTGGGCGCTTTGTTAAAAAACCGATCATAGGTTAAAAGCAGAATTTCAAAAATGCAATAAAACTTTTATTATAGATAAAAATTTAATTTCCATAAAAATGAAAAAACAGAAATAGTTTTGAAGTACAAATAAATTCCGATAAAATAGACCATAAAAATTTTTAAAATTTTAGGACTTAAAATCAACCTCAACTAGCGTCCAGAAAACCGTAGATGAAATACGCAGTCAATACGAACAAGAAGCTAAGAAAAGCGCTCAATGGGAAAGCAAGTACTGGGCGTTGCAAAAGGAGTTAGAACTTGCTCAAGCTAGTCATGCTACGGTAATTAGCTATGTTATATTTTATTGTACTCGAAAGCCATTTTCTACCCTATTATAAGTGCAGGGGGTTCATTTTTGTCTACCCAATAGAGCGCTGCGACAGGTGAGGACGGACATTTGAGGACGCGACACTTGAGGACGGACATTTGAGGACGAACATTTGAGGATTTATTTTGAAATGTTAAAATAAACAATATTGTTTTAAAATAATGCGGATTCGTTGAAATTTTCAATGTCTCGTCCTCAAATGTCGCGTCCTCAATTGTCCGTCCTCAATTGTCCGTCCTCAAATATCCGTCCTCAAGTGTCGCGTCCTCAAATGCCCATCCTCACCTGTCGCAGCGCCATTTTTAAGCAAGATCATAGCTATGATCTATCCTATTTATAATTAACATTTTACTATAAAAATTTTAGATTATGGACAGCTATCGTCGTGAGCACAGCGTAGAAATTGAGGCTCTTATTGAAAAACTGCAAGGCGAACACGATGCTCATCTGTTGGCCGAACTTCAAGCTTTGCGTGGAGATTTTGAAAGACGTCTTGAAGCGAACAACCTCGAGATTTCGCGCTTGTACCAGATCGATTTGAGCAGCTTGAACATTGACTTCAAGAGCCATATCGCGGAATTGGCGGCGGCGCGAAAAGAAGTGATACATTACAAGGAAAAAGTCCATGAACTAGAGGCCATGATTGCTTCACAAGAAGCGGTGATCAGTGGATTGCGACGCCAAATTGTGGAACTTGAAGCATTGACTCATATTGCTGAAGACGAAGGTGTTTGGAAGAAGAGTATAGCTGCGCTCGTGGACGAGCTTAATGAGAAGCGTCTTCAGTATAGTAACTTGTTGGCCACACATACTCAACTGGTCACTGAACTCAACGCCTATCATATTCTTCTCACGGGAGAAGAAATAAGGTTTGTACAACAAAGTCTTGTCCAGATAATAGGTCAATCTCCGATAAAATTTTTTCTCGATATGATCTATATAGGGGTAATTAGATGCGAAGAAACGATTGCGCGCACTCACGAAGCGCGAAAATGCCTTCTTCACCTTGTTTTTGTGAAAATATCGATTTAGGGGGTGGTTTCTAAATTGTTGACAATCTGGTGAACAAAAATTGTTAAAAATTGAGATTTTCACGAAAACAAGAGAAACGCGAAAACGCCTTCACCTTTTTTCACGAAAACAAGATGAAGGAGGCGTTTCGCGCTTCGGAAATGCGCCCAATCGATTCCTCGCATCAAATTACCCCTATATAGATCATATCGAGAAAAATTTTGGAGCTCTTCCTCATCAACAGGATTCCAAAAACTGATATTTTTTGAAGTAATTTTATGGGAAAATATCCTCTAAAGGCTTAGGCTTAAGCCTAGGCTTAAACTTAGGCTTAATCTTAGGCTTAAGCCTAGGCCTAAGGTTAAGCCTAAACTTAAGCCTAAGCTTAAGCCTTGAGAAGGATATTTTTCCATAAAATTACTTCAAAAAAGTATTAGTTTTTGGGATCCTGTTGACTGCGTCTCCCTAGGAGGAAGAGCACCAAAAGTTTTTTTGTTGGAGATTGACCTATTATCTGGACCCCCTGTAAATAGAAAATTTTTTAGACTAAAAATTAATCGTATTGACTACGATGAGCATACTGGTCGTTCATTTGTGGTAAGTACAACTTTTCAATTTTTTATTTTTTAACGAATAATTTAAACTTGCTTAAAAATAGAGTTAGGAAAAAACAACCGAAAAATCGAACAAGACTCGACCGGATAAAAACCGAAACCAGTCCTATTCCGTCAAATTTCGGGCCAAAATGGCCAAGAAATTGCGATTTAGGACAGAAATAACTTAGAAATTGCGATTTTCGTGCAAAATTTGCCTAAAAAATGAGATTTTTTTCTAAAAATAACCTTAAAGTTGCTATTTTTGGGCAAAAATTCATCAAATATATTTACATTTTTAGTCCAAAGGCCATTCCGACGTTGATGTTGTCATCGACGAAATCAACATGGCAGGAAATTATATTCACTTGACCAACAAAGGCACCAAAGAATTCCAACTGGATTCGTGGTTGCTCAAAGCCACGTGTGGAAACGAGACCCGCAAGTTCAAGTTTCTTCCCCATCAAGTGATTGCACCTGGCAAATCCATGACTGTATATTTTTTATTTTTTTTTAAATTCCAATGATATTTTTAGATTTGGTCACCCAACCGCGGTGGTACCCATAATCCACCAGATAGCTATGTTATGCAAAAAGTTGTCTGGCCGTCTGGGAATAAGATCCGCGCCGAACTTCTCGACCAAAACGAAAAAATGCAGGCATGGCTTAAGGCTTACTATGAAGTCGATTCACCAACTGAGCAAACGAGTTTTCAATTGAACGACAGTGTGGTGCTCCAAAAAACAACACATATCGCTTAAATAAAAATTAATAAACTAATTTTTGTATTCCATCAATCATATAAAACATTTCTCATCCGTTTAATAAAATGTAAAAATTTATTTAAAACACATTATTTGAGAAAACTGAGCTCCTCTGTCGATGGCCAAGTGGTCCAAGAAGACCATCTGATCTAGCAAGTTAAGCAACGTTGAACCCGCTAGGGTCGAAACCTTTGGCAAATTTATTGCTTTATTAACTTTTCACAACTTTAAAAATCACATTGAGTATAATCCAAAAATGGTTCTCATTCGACTTTTCTCAGTATACGAGTTTTTCAACAAAGTTTTTGACATTAGTAATAACAAACTGTCAAAAAAACAACAAAATTTATAATAATAAAAATAGGGCTGAGGAAAACTTATGAGAAACCTGAGATACTATATTAAACAAGCTAATACATCAGGGGTGCCAAGTCTGCTGATTTTTCAAAAAGTACTGATTTTTGAGATGCGAAATTTTGTCAAATTTATAAATATAATGGAAAATTAGCATTTTGTTGATTTGTGCTCCTAAAATCTGATTTTTGAAGTCAGATTTGCTGATTTTGAACAAATGTTCTTGGCATCCCTGTTATACATAGACATAAAACCATATGTTTAAATCATTAACAATTTATG
>JAQGBS010004002.1:0-10802 GCA_034698545.1 Acrobeloides obliquus
GAACATGCCGTAAAAACAAAAAATGCTCCATTTTTCATGATCTTTCCGAATATATCATTTTTTATATGGTTGTAACTGGCTGGACTGGTCGTTTAAGTCTAACTATAAGAGGTGAAATTATTCGGTTATATGAAAAAGGGACATCTGTGAGATAGCAAGATCTATGAAGAGAATTGTCTGGATTTCATCAAAGTCGACATCAGCCAGAAGAGTCAAATTGGTGAATGGACACCCAAATCACCCGACCTGAACCCGATGGACTACTAAAATCTGAGGAATTTTGGAGGCTAAAGCAGGTGCAAAACCTCATCAGTCGATCGAAGCGCTAAAGAAGAGTCTGATCAAAACTTGGAAAAAAATTCCGATGGAAGTCACCAATAAAGGAATCGACGATTTCCTAAAGCGATTGAATATGTGCATAGAAGTCAGTGGCAACTTCAAGAAAAAAATAGTTGAAATTTATTGTTAGCTTTGTTATTGTTATGCTCAGAACAAATTTTTACATAAAATCGTTAAAAAAGATGGAATCACGAACAGACATGCAAAATATCAATATGGACTGAACTTTTGCTCCGCCCTGTAAAAAATGGGTAAAAATTTACTTGTGTCTTTTTGTTTTTGAACAGTTAAATTTTTGGCTTGACCATTATTTGGAGTTTGTTTTGGACTTTTTACTACTTTTTCAAATGGTTTTGGAATAGTTTTGAGCTTTGGTGTAGTCTGTGTACCAAGTTCCGGTTTCTTGTTTATTGTTTTTCGTGGTATTGATTTTACAATAGTTTTGAGCTTTGGAGTAGTCTGTGTACCAAGTTTCGGTTTCTTGTTGATTGTTTTTCGTGGTATTGATTTTACAATAGCTTGTCTTGTTACATGACTTTCGTTGTTTAATAAAACATCATTCATACTCTTTTTACGGAGATCTTCTTTCTTCTGTTTTCTATCAAATATTTTATAATTTTTCGTTACATGCCTTTCAGACATTTCCAAATTAACTTCTCCATTTTGCTTATGTATTAAATCAAAGTTCATTTCATTAAGTTTACTGCGAATGTTAGTTTGTCCAGATTTAAAATCTAAGCTGGCACCTATTAGTCCTTTAACATCTTCCACGCTTATACCATTTTCACCGACAGACCATCTCATATTCTTATCTTTATGTTGAATTCTCCAAGTAGGTTTGCTATTCGAAAGCCCTAAGTTAATATGAGCATCTCCAATCTTTGTTCCATAATCTATTAGTGCTTTTCCTTCTTGTGTTCCAAGTCGATAGGTAGATCCATCGTGTTCCAGTCCAAAATTGATGGAATCTTTGCCTGAGAAGTTTACATCAATGCCTTTGACTTTAATTGAATAGCTAGACTTTTGATTTTCATCTAAAGTTCTTCCAAGACTATAACCATTAATTTCACCATACAAAATACTTTTTCCATATTGTAAATTCACACCTAAAATTGAAAAAACAATACTAATTTTTTAAATTACAGGGTGTCCCAAAAGCTCTAATACAAGGTGGCCCAGTGATTCTGACACTAAAATTTTCAATGCTTTTTTGCCTTTTTTTGAGAACTGTACTTTGAGATACGCTCTACAAAATTAGAAAAACAGATTCTAACCATCTTAAAGGGGAGGGGTATAAATTATGGACTATTTCATGAAAAAATTTTTGTTTCTAAAATGACCATTTGTAGGGGTAAGGGGTCATCCAGATATTACGTAATCAAGTAGGGGGGGGGGTAGCCAAATGATTACGGGGAAGGAGGGGGGGGGTCAGGTCAATGATTACGTAATCACAATATATAAAATTTTTTGTTTCAATTTTTTCAACTTTATCCAATTTTTTTGAATTTTTTCGAACTTTTTCAATTTTTTTCGATTTTTTTTCGAAAAACCGTTAGCAATTTTTTCAATTTAAAACCAAATAACATTTGTCGTATATATCATATTTTTGTTAAAAAATTTTATCATTGATTACGTAATCATGGGGCACGTCTGTTTCAAGCGGCAATAAGTCTGTGCCAACTTTTGTTTTTCGTTTTGGGGGGTACAGCACGAAAAGGGGTTTTCGTTTTAATACACAGACCTTCCCTGATTCAGGGAACAGGGCGACCGAATACACATGCAATAACACCAAAAACATTCAACCGATGAAATTTATTGAGTTTTAACATCAAGAAAAGTAAATCTGTTTTTCTATAGTGTGGCGCAAAAGTTCCCGTTCTATTTGAAAATGAACGTTCTCGTAAATTGACTCTAACTTTTTATGAGTAAATCCATTTTTAATGAACTTGATATCATTTTAAAGCTCCAAATTTGGTCTTTAAAATGACATCAAGATGATTAAAAATGGATGTACCCATAAAAAGTTAGAGTCAATTTACAAAAACTTTTAGGACACCCTGTAATTTTATTTCATTCAAAAGCATCATTTTTTGGTCAATAAAACGAAATCTTACTATTATTTTTGTTCCATTCGTTTTTCACTATTCTTGATTGTGTAACGTCTTGATTAACTCCTTTTTCTTCAAACATTTGTCCATCACCGGTTGTAGCGATAGTTGACCTTACAGTCGCTTCACGACCTCTGCTTGCTTCTGAATATCCAACACTAATAGAATCTATCGAATCTTTTCCAAATCCCGGTTTAAACGAAAATGATAAAGAATCTTCAGTTGAATGTTCTTCGAGATCTGTTGCTTCTATAGTTTTATAAAACCTTTGAATGTCACTGTTGGATATAATTTGACCAGCTCTAAGTCGTAGATGTTCAACTTCGAGGTCTTTGAGTATCGGTTTCATTACATGAATTCCAGACGCCCGTATTACTTTTGCTTCAGAAATTTCTCCATCACTTATTTGAAAACCAGGTATTGGAACAGCGCTTGAACCAATCCATGTTAATTCATAAGTATCGTTAGATTTTTGATATTCATACGTAGAGAGTTCGGAAAGAATATTGAGTTCATCGATTTTTCCACTTATTGAATCGGTGATTATATTGGCATTCTCTAGATTAGCAATCCTGGCTTCGATTTGAGTTCTTCTCGGGACCAAATTTAACTGGTTTACAATGGTGTTCGATCGAGAAGTTGAAGCTTCATATTGCACTTTTAAAACATCCGCTAGTAATAGCATTTCAATAGATAATTTTGAGGAAGATGATGTAGATATAAGATGTGATCCTTGAAAATTAACCGTGTCGGCTTTAATGAATAAGTCTTCGGAAAGATTAAGTTTTAGTGCTTCTCCAATAGTTACAGATTTGGCATTGATAATCAACGATTTGTTAGCAATTTCATTTCCGGCTAAACTTTCGGAATAAGACTTGTTTTGTTCGCATTCAATTCCAATCCATTTTAAACCAATACTTGATTTATGTTCCATCGAAAAAAGTTTTCTATCTCGTAAATTAACATGATCTGCTTCGATTTGCAAATTTCCATCTCCTCTCGTACTTGTTCCAATCATGTCAACCCCATTTCCATGTAACGCTAATGTTCCCGATCCAATATTGACATTCGTTTTTATCGATCGTGAATTACACGAACTATTAGAAGATTTCCCAATCCCCAAAAAACCTCGTTTTGAAGTAGAAGTGGTTTCTATGGATAAATGATCTTCAAAGTTAATATTTAGTGCTTGCATAACTCCTCCAGTGCCAGCAAATATGTCAGTAGCTTTAAAATTCATCGAGTTTGCTTTCATTAAAAGTTGTCCACCAGCATATAATCCAGATGTTGTAACTTCTTCCCATCGATGAACTGTAGTTTTCCTTGATCCATACCACCTTCTTTTTGTTTCTGTACGTTCTCTTACTTGAGCATCTGGTATAAATTCGATTGCTCCATCGGCTTTGATTATAGCGCTTGAATTAGATCTAACATTAGACGCATAAACTTTCATATTTCCAGTTAAATCGACATTAAGACCGATGTTATTAATGCCATAACCTCCTTGTATGTTGCTTTGAACTAATTCATTTCTTCTAGAACATCCACGATGTTGTTGACGATCAGCTAATACCTCGAGATCATGTGCTTTTATATTGACACTTCTATTTCCAACTACATTTGCTCCTTGGATACGTAAAGCTTCGTTTTTGCTGTGAAGAATTAGATTAGCATCAAGGCCGGCATTGACGGAAGATGATGTATGAAGCATTAAATGATCGTTTGCTTCGAGATGAACGGTTTGGTTAGATGTGACATTGCCTGTGACATCGATAGAACGACATTTTAGTGAGATTCCACAATTTCTAAAGAGGTTTCCCAATACTATTGTTTCATCCGAGACTTCTAAAATTGAGAATTAGTTTATATTCAATAGCAATGCTATAGCCAGATTCTGACATGTGGATACAATCAAAGGCATAGCGAAGGAAGGACAGGATGGAACGTGGATGGAGGAGGGGGGGGGGGACAAGTGGGACAGGGAAGATAGAAGGACCTATGGATAAAACCCTAAGGAACCATTTATACTTCCGTCGCGTCGTGCGACGCGAGTTGGAGTTATGATCTGTCACGCGATAGTACTTAATTTGAAAAGGCGTTTCTCCATCAACAAGCCTCGGTGGTGCAGTGACAAAGCAGTGGTTTAGTGATCACAAGGTCGCGGGTTCGAATCCCTCTTGGAGCCAAATTTTTTGCCACTCGGCCTTGTGTCGCGTCGCCCGAGTATTTGTGGACACCCTGTATTGCATTTTCATTAAAGGGGGGGGTCTCATTTGGGGGTCATTCTCCGAAAAAAAATTTTTTGCCTAAACAGCCTATATAGGGGTAAAATCATGCGAAAAATCGATTGCCCGCATTCCTGAAATGTGAAAATGCTTTCTTGACCCTGATTCAGGGAATGGGGTGGGTGTATTGAAGCGAAAATCAAACATTTTCGGATTTTTATAAGAAAACTGTCGATTCTTAGGTTTTTCTAGGCGGGGAATCGATTGCGCGCACTCTCGAAGCGTGAAAATCTTCCATGACCCTGACTCAGGGAAGGAATTGGTGTATTGAAGCGAAAATCAAACATTTTCGATTTTCGCTTCAATACACCCACCTGAATCAGAGTCAAGGAAGCGTTTTCACGCTTCGGGAATGCGCGCAATCGATTCCTCGCCTAGAAAAACCCTAAGAATCGACGGTTTTCTCATAAAAATTCGAAAATGTTTGATTTTCGCTTCAATAAACACACCATTTTTCCCTGAATCAGGGTCAAGAAAGCATTTTAACATCTAGCTTACCTAAATCAAGTCTATCTCGTACTTCCATTTTACTAAATGTACCAGCTCCATGTAAAATACTCATAGTGTCATTCATTCTTTTTGTTTGAATAGATAGTGTTCCGAATTGATGGTTTGCACTTCCATTGTGTATTAAATTCACTCCATTTTGAGCCGAAATTCGCATTTTCTCAGCTGTGACTTGATCAGACAGAGAAACTTGACCATATTCAGATTTGAGCGAAGTTTCTTGTACATTTCCACTGAATGATATATTATTTTTTGCTTCAACCAATATCTTTGTTCCGGAAACCTTTGAGATTTCTGCTGAAGAAGCGTGAACAATAGCTTCATTTAAATTAGAGTTAAATGATTTGAATTGTCCATCTGTAGAAATTTGTGTTTGATTGATTTTACTGCTATTAAGTAAAACATCTCCCTTAGCTTTCAATGCAGTTCTTCTACTTTGTAGAATGTTGATCTCGGCTCTATCGGTTTCAACACCCAAATCTGTAATGTTAGAGTTGTCGATTTTAGCGTCTTTGGATTGGATTGCTAGGTTTTCTCCGGTAAGTCTTGAAATTTTTACCGAAGTAGCTTGAATACTAGCTTCTTCTAGATTTGAATTGTCTGTTTTGAACTCTTTTTCGGCTGATATTTGAGCTGATTTGATGTTGCTATTATCAATCTGGAGGTTATCTGTAGCTTTCACTGAAGTTTTAGTACTATGCAAGTTTTTAAAAACACCGGTATCAGTATTTACATCTAATTCTAGTATGTGGGCGTCTTGTATTTTAGCAACTTCTGACTTGATATTCATTTGTATTCCACTATACTGATCTAATTCAACTTGTCTAGCCTTCATATCTGCTTGTTCGATCCTTGATTGAGCTGCTTTAAGTTTCTCTTTTGCAACGAGGCTAGCTATTTTTGCATCTATATTATTAAGAATTAAGTCCTCATTGAAATTAGCCCACAAAGCATTTGTCGATATATTGTGTCCCTCCATCTTGTCACCTTGCATAAGAATATTTCCGGCCATTGCGATGATTCTTCCATATTTGCTCTGGAGAATCTCGCTGCTATTAATAATAATATCACCGCAATCAGTCGAAATAGTACCATGATTATACCAAGATTTTACAAAATTAGCGGTATAGCCATTTTCATCAGCTTCGATTAAACCCGCTTGACTCGACCAATAACCTTCTTCATGAATACCTCGTTGATTCGGATCATGATTTGATGGACGTCTTTTAAAACCAACAAGTTGATGTAGTTGTTTGATCTTTTGTCCAGATTCGTATAATTTTCTCATCAGTTTTGGTATAGATAAAAATCTGTCAATAAACAAATTGATCTCATGGAATTCACTTTGAGCTTTAAGCAACGAGTTTATCAAGCTATTTGTGTTAAAAGTTTGAATTCCGGAGGTTTTCAAGCTTCCTACCATCGCTCGAATTTCTGTATATAAGTGGATCTGGGTGAGGAGGCTTATTTCGCTAGCAGCTGAGTCGATCTTCGAAGTTTCGTTGTGAATAGCTATCAATTGTTTGATCTCATCTTCTGATGGTTTTGACGAGAATTTAAACTTTTCTGACAAATTATTCACCGTATTTTTCCAATGATCTAATTGAGTACTATTCGGAATAGATGAAGTCATCGTAGCGAACTTGAATAGAAGAATTGAACTATTTTTAATAGTTGAACAATGCATTCGACTTTCTGTGCATAGGCAAATAATAGCTTCGATCATTAACAACCCATTGAAATCTTCCGTTCCCATACTAGTAATGCCTTCATCGAGATGAACATTAAATAAAAACGGTGAAAGAAACTTGGATTTTATCGAATCTAGTCGACCGATATTAGCAAACACTAGATACGAGTTGATTTCAGTATCGCTAACTTTTTCTATTGCTCCAGAACAAAACATACCCCAGTTCTTGATTTCGATTTTATCAATAGTTGAGATATTTCCATCGAATAATAGCCATTCGGAGTGAAGTTCAAGTTGGTCGAGTTGTTGAATTGAGCCATTTATTGTCAAGTTTTCGCTTTCTATAATAACTTGATTATCTTCGATTAAAGAGCCAGTAATTGTTCCATTAATAAATCCAAATGTTTCTTTTTGAGTTTCTGCTGAAAGTACAAAGTTTGTGCCAAGATGCAGATGGCCATTTAGATGAAATTTTTGAGAATAGTAAAAAACTGAGAAAGTCTCAGAACTATGAAGATTAACTCTTTCATCAAGTTGTAAAGATTTACAGTCGACATAATTTAGCGTAAAACTAGTTAGATTTTGGAGCCAGCAATCACTTTGTTTCAATAATAGTTGATTGATAAACACTTCACCAGTTCCTTGTAAGATAATCTTGTTCACAGTTTCTTCGGCATTGCAAATATCTGCTTTAAACTCACCATTTAATTCCATTAAAAAGTTGTCACATTTACAAACTATTTTCATATCTTGACATATTAAAGATCCTTTTTGATCAACTTCTAGCATTAGTTGCTGATATTGTTCATCTTCACGGCTTTTCATCAAAATTTTCGTAAATGCCGTATTATCCGAGATAGTTAGCTTTTCTGCAAACACCATTTGAGTTAGATCGTTTTCCTTTTCATGTCTATCTATCCGAGTTTTTAAGTGAATCGATTTAGCCTCTATCAAAGTACAATGTTCTGGTAAAATAAATGAACTCGAATCAGTCGACGTACAATTAAAGCTAAAGGCATTTATCTTCAATGCTTTGATAGTTAACGACGTAAACGCATCAACTTTTCCATCAATTGATACGTGACTAGCTAATTTATAATCTAAATTCATGACATCAGCTTGGAATTGGCCTTGGTTTCGAATATCCATCAGTCTGATATCAATAAATTCTTTTCCATAAGGTGTATAGATTTCGGAATGGTTTTCCAGAATCCCAATTCCACGGATTACTAAACTTCCACTAATCAAAGGAACTTCATTATAAAAGAATTTTTCGATTAAAAATGATGCTTCTACAAGGCCTTCGTGGGCTTCACATACTAGAATACCCTTATGAATAATAGTGCCGACAATAAAACTTGAATTCGTGCTCGTTTCGATTAATTTCCCTTCATGAATCCATTTAGTTTTGACTCGAAATTGTTGGGGTACATCTTGCTCACAACTCGACATAACAACTGCTTCTGGTTGGACATGAAGATATCCGAAATCCAACATGATTGTTTTCTTGTTTTTATCGATTTCTTGAAAATAGAGTTGAGTAATACTTTGTTTTGCTAAAACTACAGCGACATTTTCGGCATATATTGCATGCGCAAAAAGTTTTCCTTGATTAATCAAACCAGGGAAATTATGTTTAATTTTTCCTTCTTTATCTGGTAACGATAAATCTTGTGAAAGATGACTATTTCCTTTGACTAACAAAGCACTTTTTTGGACTTCAAATACACCAGAGATGATTAGTTGAGATTTATCATAACTTGGCAAACCAACTTCACAAGTCGAAGTTGTCACATATGCATTACATTCTAGACTATCCAGAGGGATAATAATCAAATTTTCTGCTTTGTTTATACCATTCCATCCGTTTTTGACAGCTCGAAAAGCTTTTATAGACATCAATCCTTTCGATTTCATCACTCCATCATGACATTGCTCGATAAAATTTGTTGTTAAATCGAGTTCCTTCTCTACATTCCAATGACAATGATTTGAAACCAAGTCTTTTACTTTAATGTTTCCATGATGGAAATTAATGCTTGCTTTGTATGAAGTTAAGAGACTTCTAGTCATTAAGTGCATGTTTCCGGCAAGCCAGAATCCTTCAATTTTTGTTTCTCCACCAATACCTCCATAAAATGTTGATGATAAAACATGCGAATCTTTGGTAAATATAACACTTTCTTTGGCATATAGTTGAAGTTCTCTTCCCACTTTTAATAAACCTTCTAGACGAAATGTTTCAACTTCTATTTTTAACATTTCTGCTGTTCCAACTTCAGCTTCTTCTGAAATCTTCATTTCTTTTCCAATGTCTAATTTGGCGTGATCAAATTTGCTAGTACCATATAGATAAAGATATTGACCAACTTTTAAGTCGACATTTTGACAGCTCCATTTGGAATCTTCTTCACAATGAGCATCGTTACCAACACAACCTTTTAAATATTTCGAAGAAATTTGAGCCAAGTCATAACAATTCTCATCAATCGTTAAATTCATTGTTGGTGCCGAAATCACTCCACGTTTCCATGAATCGATTTCAAAAAGAAATTGGATAATAGACTTCTGGTTTTCAAAGTCCGTAATGTTCTTTTCGTCGGTATCAAACTTTTTTGCAAAGCTACTTGTAGGGTCGATTCTTAAGTTAATCAAAGTAGCGATGCTGTTTTCATCCATAGCTTGTGTCGCTCCAATCAAAGAATCGGCTTTTGGGTCATAAACTTTCTTTCTTGATGTTATACCTTTAAGATGTTGGAATGATTTGGGACTACGATGAGCAGTATCTTGTTTGTTTTTTTGAACAGATTCAAGTTGATTGATATGAATGTGCATCTGCTTTTCGGAGATTATAAGTCCAAAATTTCGCAAAGAACAACAAATTTTTGCATCCAAATAAAGACATGTTTCGTAGTCGGAATTTCCTGCTCCAATGGAACCACCATTTCCGATGTGCAGATAGTTAGCAATAATTTCGAGTTTCAGCTCTAAAAATAAGAAAGTGAATTGACAAAAATGTGTTCAACAAAAAAAGTAGGATTTAAAGATTTCTCTGCAAAAATCAAGTCATTTTCGATGATCTTTTTTTTTCATTTTGTCCAGAATTTTCCAAACCTTTTTTTGGTGTATGGCGGATGATGTGATATGTAATTTGTATGCGTACTTGTTTATACATACACTAGTCGACATAATTATAGGTTCACTCCAGTATTTTCAGCTAAAATTGCAAAGTTTGAAGTGCCATATCTCGAATAATCTATATTGAAATCATATGAAATTTTTGTAGAAATATTCCTCGCGATCAGATCTTTCAAAATATACTAGGTGTTTCTGGGTTGAATGGTGGTTTTACGCCTTCAAAATTCAAATGAACTTTTTGAAAATGATTTACTAACAAATTTGGCTGAAATTTATTTTCAAAAAGTTTATTTGAATTTTGAAGACGTAAAACGCCCATTTGACCTAGTATATTTTGAAAGATCTAGTCTCAAGGAATATTTCTACAGAATTTCATGTAAATTCGATGTAAATTACTCGAAATATGACACTTCAAACTTTGCAATTTTGCCTGAAAATACTGGGGTGAACCTATATTTATGTCAACCAGTGTATGTGTGGGTTACACCACACTTTCTAAAATCTCAAATTTTAAAACTCACATTCTAAAATTCAAATTCTAAAATTTCAAAATCTCCATATTCCGGATTTTGAATCTGGATTCTGAATCCGGATTATAGATTCGGATTTTGAATTCCGGATTCAGAATCCGAACCCAGAATTCGGGTTCAGATTCAGAATCCAGAATCTGAATTTAGATTCAGAATTCAGAATCTGAATCTATAATTCGGATTCAGAATCCAGATTCAGAATCCG
>JAQGBS010004003.1:0-10801 GCA_034698545.1 Acrobeloides obliquus
ATACTCTTTTGTGAAGTGAATGAAAGCAACGAGGGTAGGCCAGAAAATCCGAATGGCGTGAATCCTCCCAACGAATCTGGGCGATTTGGTGGAGCGCCGAAGATGGAGTTCGAGTTGCGAGTTTCGTTCATACGAGCAGCGTCTTCTTCGATTTGTTTATTCATGCACGAACACTTACATGTGCACCGCTCATCTGGTCCAATGGCTCGCTCGGCTGTTGTAAACTAAAATTTTTTTGTATAAGGCTGCGACGACACGGGTTCGACTCCCTGATGAGTTTATTTGTTTTTGCATCATAACTTTTTCGGAAATGGGTTTAAATTTGCCTGAATATTGACACGAAAACTCTGAATTTGGTTTCGTTCCATTGTGCGTTTCATTTGTGTCATTTTATTTGATCGTTTCATTCGTATCAAATTTTCAATTTTTTCGAATTTTTCAAAAATTTTTGAAAAACATTTCATCCTATCGTTTTATTCGTATCATTTGAATTTGCCTGAATATTGACACGAAAACCCTGAATTTTGTTTCGTTCCGTTATGTCGTTTCATTTGTGTCGCTTTATTCGATCGTTGCATTTGTATCGTTTTATTCATTCGTTTCGTTCCATCCTCTTCGTTCCATTAGAGCCTATGCCATTTTTACCTCAGTTTGAGTAGAAGCATGAACTAGTGTGCCACGACCAAAAGCCAACAATGGTGGGCTCCGATTGAATGAATCCTGTCTTGGTATCCCTTCGGACATTTGTCTTTCCAAAAACGGTCCTCCCGCTCCAACAATCGGCATCCCAATCGACCCATTAAATCCCGGCCAAGCTCCATTTGTAGGCATTTGTCCACCCATAGGATTACGTGGTAAAATGTGCTGCTCGTCTAAAAGAATTTTCCTATAACACTGTTTATTTCCTCCCTTTCGCTCACCTGGAAGAGAATTCATCGCTGGAAAACTCGGAGCTAATCCGTTAGGTGTAAATGGACTTAGCGGGGTCACCGCATCAAATCCCGCGTTGTAGGAGTTCATTTGAGTGTTAATCGGAGTTTGATATGCAAAGTTATTGCCAGGATTACGAAGATTGAATGTGGGGAAATGCTAAATTTGCATATTTCTACACAATATAATGAACTATGTAGAACCTTTTTGATGAAGCCAGCATAATCGAAATAAGGAAGATTTCTTCGCACTGCCACATAAAACTTGTTAGGGAATGGTGCGAAAACAAATGGATGTTGGGATAAAAATTCCATGAATTTGGTTCGATCTAAATTTTTATGAATTCTTCGAGCTACAACACAATTCTCGAATTTTCGCGTCGATATACAGCTTTTCTTGAATCCGAGGAATCTTATCAATTTCAAATTCGGATTCCCCGCACATTTTTAGGTCGTTTTTAGGCAAAAATCGCATTTTTGCGACTTTTTGCTTCAATACACAATACGCCTTCCCTGAATCAGGGAAGCGTATTTTCGCTTCTAAAATGTTTCAAATTTCCAGATAAAATTTTTCTGGAAAATTTTCACCTGTGTGCCTCCCCCTATTGTGTTAGCGCATTCCCGAAGCTTGAATATTCCTTGACCCTGATTCAGGAAAATAGATGTGTGTATTGAAGCGAAAATCTAATTTCTCCCTCAAAATCATATTTTTGGAAGTAATTTCATGTGAGGAATCGGCTGCGCAAATTTCCGAATCTTGAAAATGCTTCCTTGATCCTGATTCAGGGCAATAAGGGGGTACATTGAAGCGAAAATATAACATTTACTAATTCCCGGGAATGCACGCAATCGATTTTCTGCATAAAATTACGCCCAGGAAAATGGTTTTGAGGCAGGAAACCCAAAATTTGTCGATTTTCGCTTCAATACATGCACTAATTTCTTGAATCAGAGTTAGAGAAACATTGTAAATACCACTTACTATTTTGAATGGCCTCTTTCAAAATGACTGGAATAGTCGAGCAAGAATTGAAAAATGCAAAAAGTGCATCTAAAAATTCCATGGTACTAGTTCGGATGAGGGAGACCCCAACCAAAAATTTTTTGATTGTTTGAAAGTATTGAAAAAATTTTTGGGTGGGGTCCCTAATCCGATCTAGAAAATCTAAAATTTTTTTCACTACCTGAAGAAGTGACGCCGCCACGGCGCAACAAAAATCCCGACAATAGACACACAGTCACATAAACTTCCACTTGTTGAAGAAAGACAATATCGTTGTCGGTGATCTCAAAGACGTAGGAACGGCGCTCGATAAATTGACGACGTTTCAAACTGCTCGAGCCGATGTAACGGTATAGCTCTTCACTTCCCGAATTGCTAATGCGGCTGTGCAGACTAAAATTAGGTGGGTTTTTTTGTGAAGAAGATTGAAACCAACCTGGCTAGAGGTATGTGATGAGTGCCGCCTTTCGCAAAAACTGACAATAAAAATGCGATCGCCTGCAGCTCCATGTCAACTAAAAACATGAAGTGAAATTTGGAACTAGTATCGATTAGGTATCCCACAAAATTTTTCGAAAAAAATTTTTTAGAAATTGTTCCCTCTAGCGGAAATTTTATGTGGGGAATTCGAATTTCACATTTCTGAGACCTGAAAATCTTCTCTCGAATCAAGAAATGGCTATATATATTCGATTTTTTTAACGAAATTTTCAATTTTTGATGAATTTTTCCGATTTTTTACGAATTTATATACTTTTTTAATGAATTTTTGATTTTTTAACACATACAAACGCACAAACAAAAATGACCAAAACCGAAATAACAAACAATGTTCATTTCCAAAAATAGTGTCAGCAAAAAATTCCAGATGAAAAAAATTTTTTCGAAAAATTTCACGTTCAGATACCCCCAATCGATACTAGTTTCCTCCCCTCCATCGATACTAAATTTGCATTGTGTGAATGTTACCTGAATACGCATCTTTACTAGCTGGATGATTTCCAGACAGCTTAAATTCAATTGCATCTAAATCGAGCTCCTTGTGCTGAATATTTTCCAAGCTGAGTTCCTAAAAAGACTATGATCAGAACTTAGTGTTCCTAAAACATACCGCATCATTTAGAGGCGCTACAAGTGAGGCAATCCATTCATTCACTTCGTTCGATGTTGCATGAAATGATAAGTAAAAACCCGGGCGTAATACTGAGGTCAGATCGGTAACTTGCTAAAAAAGTTTTTTTTGTTATATCTTGTCTTTATTGATTCAGAATGTAGCACTATGATTTTTTTCATGTTTATTTTCACGCTTACTTTTTTCACATTTAAAAAAAAATTTTTTCTCAAACATTGCATTTTGATTTTTTCACTCTTATGCAAGACTTATACTTGCCTCGCCACTAGGCATGCCGCGGCATCAAAATGCAATTTTGAGAAAAAATTCAAATAAAAACCGTGAAAAAAGTAACATGAAAAAAAGTAAGCGTGAAAAACCAAAACGTGAAAAACCAATATTGTCCAAAATGTTACTTGATCACAAAAATCTTTCAACTGAAAAGAAATTGTAGCCTGCATTGGTCTAGTGCATGCAATCAGACCAGCCTTAGAACTAAGCCAACTAATTTGACCGGAGCCCCGTAAAAGGTTGTTAGCGATGGGAACATTGAAGTTTGGAAAATTTGGTGGTAGTGGTAAATCCATCCTAAATTTTATATGATAAAAATGTTCATTCTGTTTTGCTTTAAAAATGAAAAATTTCGCAAAAAATGAGACATGTTCATTCCGCGAGTACAATGGTGGTTTGACATGAGTAAAGAAAGAATCGTGTGTGTTTGTAGAAAAAACGCCATTATGTATAAAAATGCGTATTGTTTCAAAATTTCCCGCGAAATTCAAACGTTGAAATAAAGAATTGTTAGTTTGAAAAAAAGTATTTTATAACAAATGAAATAAACACTTTGTTATATTTCCGAAAAAGAATTTTTTCAAGAAAAAACCGAATTTTTCATGAAAAATTAAATTTTCCATGAATCGATTTTTTTTCAAGAAAAATCGGTACTACTCAGCATTCGCTGCCGCAAGTGACAGGGCTATTCGAAAAAAATTTTCGGAAAAATAGCCCTGTCATTTGCGGCAGCTAATGCCTAGTAGTATCAAAACTTTTTATATTTTTGAGGATTTCTTCGGAAATACAAAGCCAATCCTGATAGTTTTGGTGTCGTTGGAAAGCTGGATTTCGTAGCAACCAAAATCATGCCATAACTCTTTGAGGAGTTATTGCATAATTAGTAAAAATGCAACAGTTCGACATTTTTTACTAATTATGCAATAACTCCTCAAAGAATTATGGCATGAATTTGGTGTCATTCGATTGCTACGAAATCCAGCTTTCTAACCACACCAAAACTATCAGGATTGACTTTGTATTTCCGAAAAAATCCTCAAAGATATTTTTTTAAAGTTTCAAAATATCAACTTTCGAAATATCGAACAACCTTCGGAACACAAACGGGCCTAAGGCGCATTTTTTTGGCCGAATCAGCAAAAGATCTTTTCACCAAGTTTTTACAGGGTGCCCAAAAAAACGAGAATTTTGCCATTTTTTGGGGCATTTTTTTGAGAAAAATTTTTTTTCTAAAAAGATCATTTCTAATCAGGCGGTTTTACATGAAAAAACTTGGTGAAATATTGATTTTTCTAAGATGTGGGCTTAAAAAACACTTTTTTGCTATTTTAGGGGTTTTTTGGGGTCAAAAAATTTTTATCCGGCGTCCAAAAAATGGACGCCGGATTCGTGTTTTTCAGCCATTTTTACCCCTAGAAATGATTTTAGAAAAAAACTTTTCTCAAAAAATGCCTCAAAAATTGACAAAATTCTCGTTTTTTTGGGCACCCTGTACTCTTTGATAAGTTCGACAAAAAGTATGATCCAAACATCCCCCTATACCAGCTTATGTCAAATATAACTTTTAATCTATAGATGATCTTTTTATGAAACGTTTTATAGAAGATTTCTTGTGTAACGAGCAATCTGTTTCACCTATACTATGACCATTGAAAACCTTTGGATGAAGTTACAAATTAGTAAAATCTCTTTGATGGATTAAGAATAAAGATCACAGTGTCCAGAACACAGTTGTGTTCTGTTATCTTTTGAATTCTTGGCCGAATCAGCAAAAGGTCTTTTCACTAAGCTTTTGCTTTTTTATAAGTTCGACAGAAAGTATGACAACAAAGAAATTTATTTCGACCTCCTACTCACTGAATTTATAGCGAAGAAGTAACACATAACACATTAAACTATATTTAATTTATTAAAAATTTATTCCTACAAATTATTACACTATATATTTTCTTTAAGATTTAAGGTGATCCTGTTTCAAAATAGCACTTTATATATTAAAGCTTAGGCTTGAGATCAAGACAGTTTCTTCGAAAAATTTGTAAAAAAGCAACACAAACAGTATACAAAACTAATAATTGGCTGAAGAAGTACTACCAGAAATACTATCACTCGAGCTAATCTGATTAAACTGCTCGAAAAACAATGCGGGAAACCAATAATAAGTCATATTATCACTAGTCTGATTATCCACCCATGCCATTCCATCTTTAACAATTTTTTCAAGAGCATTCGATGTTCGGATGGTGTCCCAGCTGAATTTCTGTTGAATTAGTTCCGCCGTTACATAGCCATTGTTTTCTTCGGCCAATTGCCAAATTTGTGTGTCATCTTTGCTTAATTCTCTTGGCACACTTTGAACGAGGTAGCGACCGCACTTGAGCTCAATTAATTTAAAACCATGTCCGAGATCTTTTAGCTTTTTCACGGCTCGAATTACATCATCTCTAAAAATAATAGAAGTTAAAAAAGTTCAACTTTTACCAGATGAGCCAAAAAAAAAAACCATACTTTTGTGTTTTTTGGTAAAAATTTTTCAAAAATACCTATAAGGGATATTTTCATGCGAGAAATCTATTGCATTTTCTCGCATGATAATACCCCAGGTGATTTAAAAATTTTTTAATTTTTCGACTGACTTACTGCGAAATAGCTTCTTTCCTAGTTCGACTTCGTGATTTCATCAACCGATTGCGTAGTTCATCAACACTCATAAGTCCACCATTAATATGATTTGTGGATAAACACACTTCGATTATTTGAACAGCAAGCTCATAATAAAAATCTCCAACGCCCAACTTTTCAGCCCAGAATCCTTTACTGGCTAAATAATAATAGTAATTTTTGACCCAAGGTCAAAAATAAAAATTTTTTTAATGACATATATAGGGGTAATTTTATGCGAAAAATCGATTGCGTGCATTTCGAAGCGTGAAAAACTTTGTTTGACCCTTAAACATCGGCAAAAAATTCGAAAAGCATTAAGTTTAAAGTCAATAAATGTCAAATAAAGGTTTTCACGCTTTGGGGATACGTGCAATCGATTTTTCGCATAAAATTATCCCTAAATATATCAATAAAATTTTGTTAAATTTTTGACCATGAGGTGACCCCCTTGTTTCACAATAGCTCCAAAAATTTTTTTTTGAAAAGGTTTCCCTCTAATTCTTAGAGGCTGGCTACGTCACTGCCTTACATGCTAATGGATCAACTCCGACTTGAGTACACATTTCTTGAAAATGTCTTCGGAATTGAGAATTTTTCCGAATCTCATCTCTATGCTTCCGAGCAAATTCTTCCAAGCGTTGAGTGAAAATTTCCAACTGCTGGGAAAGCCTTTGAAGCTGTTCTGAAGCTAACTCTTCACCTTTAGCTGCAAATTTAGCCTGTAAAAATGTCTTTATATTAAAGACAGCTCACAGAGATATTCACCTGAATTTGTTGATTTCTTTGAACTGCACCAACACCTATGCCTCGTCTTCTAGATGCCATTATCTAGAAATATAAGAAATACGGGGTGATCCAGATGAATATACAACAAAATCAAATTCGATATCTCAGCATAGGAAAAAAAGTACGCATTTATGCAATTTTCGGCCATTTTTAATCAACTTTGAATTGAGTTTCCTCAAAAAGAGTAACTCCGATTTTCACAAAAATTAAGGTACTATCGTTTTTCGATGCGCCCTACACGATGGCATTGTTATGTTTCAAAAATTTCTTAAGAAAATTCAGGTTTTCGCTTCAATAAACAGACTTATTCATAAATCTTTAAAATATTTTTAAAATAATCTCTCAGCGCCCATAGCAACATACAAAAAACCGAGGGTAAAAATCTCTAAAACATTGATAGACATCGACAACTCGTTCTCTACTCGATTCAGACAATCTCTTTTAATTAAAGTCGATAATGGCAAGCATGGCCTGATTTTCAAATCCTTTTTTCGAAAAATATTTCCAGGATGTTTTGATGCTTCGGAAATGTATGGAATCGATTTTCGCTTATTTTTAACCTTTTTTCAGAAAATATTTCCTTTTTGGCCGGTATCAAATGCAGATAGACAAAAGTTTTCAACAAAAAGGTGTTATTTCCATACTTCATTCGGTCATAAAATGTGTTTTCGATGCTATATCATCGAAAATGTTTTCTCACTACCGGACCTCCCCACTTTTAAGGGTGCTTTTTCACGGCTCGAATTTACATCATCTCTAAAACCTACCTGGGCCACCTTGTACTTTATGATCCAAAAAATAAAATATGTTGCAGTTAATTAAACTGATAAAAAAAACATAACAAACAATAAAACTTTATTAAATAAAAAATTTGATAAATTAGAAAATATTTTAAAAGTGATCACAATTATTAGGAATTATGGCTTGAACCAAAGAATATCACAGTCAAAAAAGGCTGAAGAAAAAGTATAAAATAAAGTCAAAAATCAAACCAAAATTATACAAACATATTTTTTTTTGTTGAAAATTATGCACACTACAAACTTTAGTAGGTTTTTCAAAATAATGGAATGATACAAAATTCAAAGTAAATATCAAGTCAAGTTAGAAAGTCAATAAAAGTGAAATAAAAAAAATCTATTCAACGGTCACAGATTTGGCCAAGTTTCTCGGACGATCCACATTCAAACCATTCAGTTCAGCAATGTGATAGCTAAGCAACTGGAATGGGATCACTGTAAGAATATTCTGAAGACAATCCACTGTTTTGGGCACACGAATAATGCGTTCACAACCGGCAAGGTCTTCTATTGGAACCGTCACATCGGCAATAATCACGGGGTTTCCACCACGCGCACGAACTTGCTGGAGAGCGTTTAGTGATTTCTGAAAAATAGTTGGCTAAATAGGTATTATTTAAAATTTTTTCATTTCAATCATTTCGTTGAGAAGAAACGATTTTTTCAACACCATTTTTTCAAAAAATTCTTACCTTATAAACGTTGTCTTTGCAAATGACCATAATAATGCACAAGTTTTCGTCGACCATTGCCAATGGGCCATGCTTTAGCTCGCCACTCATTATTCCTTCACAATGCATATAAGAAAGCTCCTAAAAGAAAATTTTTTTAATGGTTAGAACGATAAGTAGGATAGAAGGACAAACAGGGGAGAGGAGAGAGGGGTCTGGTGCTGGGTTGAGTCCCCAAAATTTACCTTTGTTCCCTTTACGTTTTCAAAAATTTGGGAGGGATAGATTCCCCCCCCCCCTTTTGTCCACCCGTGATGAGTATCGTAACCTTCTTTCAGAATGAAAAACTATACCCTAAAAGAACTTACTTTAATTTTAAGAGCTCCTTCCAAACAAGTAGCAAAATTGTAGCCACGTCCCATCACCAAGCAAGACTTTTCGCGGTATATTTGTTTCGAAATTTCCAATACTTCGTTATCTAGCTTAAGAACTTCTTTGATGTTTTCTGTAAAAAAGAACAATTTATTCATGCCGTAGGCATAATGAAAAGAGACTGTTATCACCAGAAAAACCAATAAAAATCGTTCAGTTTCAGTCTTTTTTCTTCGATTCCGGCTTTTTTAAACAAAATTTTCGCAAATTTTTTGAAATTTGCCGTTTTTAAGCTGAAAATGTAAAGAAAAAGACATTTTTGTTGAAAAAATGCATTAAAAAATTGAAACTTTAGACATTTTAAAATAAAATTTGGTCATTTTTTATGGAGAATATCTTTTTTTAAATTCTTTTTTCGATTTCAGTTTTTTAAAACTTGCGGTTTCGGTTCGATTTTTTTCGGTTTTCCAACTCAACTACTAGCTGAGTATTGAAAACCGTGTTATCCTCCAACTTTAGAGCTTAATGTATTACCTGGCATACCAATCAGGCATTGGATAATATCTTTGCGACGTTGTTGCAAAGAAATTCGATCCTCGCTCATCACGAGTGCGAACATAACCAACGAAATTATTTGCGACGTATATGCCTAAATGAGATAAAGTACAATGCTGCAAGTGACGGCTTGTTTTAATCAAACTATCTCTATCTCCTAACAACTAACACACATTTACAAAACCGATTTACCTTCGTCGAAGCAACACCAATTTCCGGACCAGCATTAATATGCACACCGCAATGTGACTCTCTACTAATCGCACTGCCAACCGTATTCGTAATGCCGATCAAAAGAGCACCTCTTGGTTTACAATATCGAAGAGCACTTAGTGTATCTGCGGTTTCGCCACTTTGACTAATGAAGAAACAAACGTCGTCGCGGAAAATCGGAGTTTCACGATCGAGGAAATCGCTAGCCAATTCCAAGATTACCGGTAGTTCAGTTAACTCTTCCATCAATTGACGACACTAAAAAATTGAAAAATTCGAAAAAATTGAAAAATTCGTCAAAAATTAAAATCAAGTTTTTGCTCAAAAATCAAATTTTTGAGCAAAAACTCGATTTTTTGATGATTTTGATCTTTTTTCAAAAATGATCAAAACTAGGGATATAGGCTTGAAAAAGATCAAAATTGAGGGGTCTACTTGTAGATCTAAGAGTGGCTTCATCGAAATGCAAGCGAGTTTTCGATCGTAATCGAGTAAAAACATGTTTTGATCGATTTTGATGATCTTTCGACCTTAGTTATATTCTAGTATAAGCCTACCGCAATAGCCGAGTTGTAAGACGTGCCACATGCAACCATAATAAGTCGACGACAGCGCTTGATGTCACTCGCGTAATCCTTAATTCCACCCAATACAACTCGTCCATCTTTTAAGACACGGCCGCGCATGGTGTTAACAACGGATTCTGGTTGTTCGAAGATTTCTTTTTGCATAAAAGTTTTATATTCGCCTCTCATGATCTGCTGTAATTCCATGTTTAGCTGCTGAACTTCACGAATTTCCGAAAAGGAATCAATCCCATCGCGGTTAATTCGATGAATCGAAAGTGCTAAAAAATAAGCTGTATACCTACATAGTAAAAAAATCAAACCTCCATCTTCGACCAAAGCAACATCATCGTCTTCGAGAAAGATCACTTGGTTAGTGTGCTCGATTATGGCGCTAAATATTTTCAAATAAATCTCTATAATACAGTGTTCCAAAAAAACCGCCATTTTGTAAATTTTTTTCCAAAATGACTCAGGGGTATTTTTATGCAAAAAATCGATTGCGCGCATCGAAACACCTTGAAAACGCCTCCCAGACCAAATACCTTATCAAGTAGAATTCATACCGAAAATAACTGAAAAAAAATGAAAATTGAATATTTTCTGAGATGGGAGGCATTTTCAAGATTTTTCAATGCGCGCAATGGATTTCTACATAAAAATACTCCTGAGTCATTTTGGAGAAAAATTTTCTCCAAAAATAAACAAATTGCGGTTTTTTGGAAACCTATATGCCTACCTAGCATCTGAAGCAACAAAGTATTCAACCTCCCAATTATTGGAATCAAATGGTCGCACACTTCGAGTTGAATCGTCGCGTTTAATCACGTCTAAAAAGTA